>CATLJY010000195.1:0-79138 GCA_949987705.1 Thereva unica | reverse complement strand
TCCAAAACATTAGACCAGAGTGATTCACAGCACAGTGATTCAGAATCCCGAACACTTGGTCAAAAGTATTTTTTTTAAATGAAATTTCGTACTTGGTGGTTCTTTAGGGCGCTGATTATGAATACGCTATTAATTTTCCAAGAAACAAAATGGCGGATCTAAAATGGCGACAACTTTGCTAATAATCAACCAAATTTCATGAAATCCATTATAGGGGGTTTTCGGGGGTACTGATACTCAATAATACTAAATTTATCTTTTGAATTGTTCTTTACAAAAAAAGATAATTTTTTCAAGTAGTTGTACAGGAACTTAATTTCTGCCTTAAGTATGATGCAAAGAATTTAATGTTCTTTGGAATATACAAACCTAGTGCTAGTGCCAGCCGTTTGTTGTAATTCTCAACAATTGATTGGAACTTAATTTTGTCAGACTGATTTCGCTCATGCACAGTATCGTCCTTTTCATTCTTAGCAATCTCTGGTACTGGCTCTGCATGCGCATACCATCTGACCTGTGGTTTGGCCAAAACGGGTGTACTATGGATCGCACTCATCAAATTGATGGTCTTTGCAATCACCGTCTCCAAGCTGGACGCGAGTAGCTTTTCCTCTGGCGAGGTTGTAGTTGGTGTTTATGCAGGCATACTATGGCTGGTACTAGCTGCACAACTGGCGATTACTTCCGCACTATAGAGGTAAGCAAGTTTTTTTTTTTTTTGTTTTTGTTTGGTCCATAATGATTCCACGAGCAATGTGGAAGTGAGTCCATCATGTCAGAGCCGGTTACCAGGATAAGGCACTTATGCACTCCGACCTTGGCGGGCATCGAACCCGTTCCCGACCAGCATCCTATAACCACTAGCTGGCCACGCAACCATCGGCACGGTAAACACGTTGGTTTAGAAGAGGGGAAAGGGGAAAAAGCAAGAAGGGGATTGATGTGCCTAGCTTTATCCGGCCTCTTCGCAGCTAGCCTGTTCGGTATGAGTGTCCATACCGGTGGGTTGCTACTTCTTCAGCTTAACACCGCCGACATAGCCTAATGCTACCTCGAGGTACGCAAGCCCCACCACCATGGCAAGGTGTAAGTACCCGGTGAGGACCGTCGGTTAGTGTAAGTCGAACGACGAAGTCCTTCCTGAAGCTCAATGTCAAGGAATGTAGTCTTTAATTCAGACACCCTCATCCTATTGTAGCAACTCCAAAATACTGTTATAACCTTTGTGTCTTGAGGTCCAAGCACGGATTTCCCTCAGTCTAGGGGCTCTGAAAGAGGTCAGATGCTTCATACGAAGGTTTGGAAGGTGCAGATGTAGCGTCGTTCGGGGGATATGTTTTTACCTCTGTTGCCCTATTTTTCCTATTCGCTGGATCCTTCCTAACTAAAGGTACTGTTCAGCGTTGGCCAACACCTCAACGAGTCATTCGACTTACCCCAGCTGTCTACATTCAAAGGACCATCTCTTGCCGTAGATCTTTTTACAGTCATAGAAATCTATGCATGTTTTGCATCTTTTACCTTGATTTTGGCTTCCAGTTGAATTCTGGAGCCTGGGATTAGGCCTTGAAATTTTAAGCTGGAGGACTCAGTGAGGGTGTGGCCATCTGGACTGGGGAGGTTAAAGGTGGGTGTATTCGTTTTCCAAGTGAATAGGACTAGCTCAGTTGTGGATTGATTACAAAACGGCAGACTGTGTCCAGAAATGATTTGATACGTATGTTTATACATTGGCAAAACTGCTTTTTATGGCTGGAAGGCTGTCAGAGTTTGTAATGAACGGCCTTTCGATAGTTTCCACCACCTTTTGCAAAGATATGTTAGTAGATCTACCTCTGGAAGTGGCATGTAATGCTGGGGATAGCAAATACACATTTACCGATTTACTGGTGTGAGATTGGATATCCCATTCCATCATCTGAGTATGAGAGATGTTAGGTAAATCGATATATAGTTCTTCGGGGATTCATGACATCTTCTTCGGGCCTCTTGGGATGCAGTTGACCCGCACTTTTCTTCAACTCCAAAAGTAGGTTAAAATTTTAAATAAATATTAGGACTCTCTCTCTACTAGACTGCCTCTTTCAATTTTAACATGGTGTCGGAAATGTACATACACAGCATTTATAACAAAATTCAGGTATATTATAAAATCTTTAAGAGAATCGGAACTCCTCTTACCATAAACTTTTTAATACGCCTCTAAAATTATCCTTGCTGCGAAATTAACTTCTTTCCTTAAGATGTTCCCCAGCAGTAAAAATACTAAAATTTCCGAAACCCATAAACTGTGATGACATCAACTTGAAATTCCTTATACATATTTCCCAGCGTAAACTCGGCCAATCCTTGAGATCCTTAATATTATAGCCTTTACGTTCGTCCTTTGATCACCGAAGATAAAGTCGATATGAGCTGAGCGATGGCTCGGCACAGGTATTAATCATTTGTTGTCAGAGCAGAGCTATAAATTGCCCGGCTATAGCCGGTCGTTCTCGTCCGCCCAAGCCGCGCAGTTAAGGCTGTCATAAGTCCCCCGGCCATTAACAATAAAGCAAAATGTCCTGACGCTCCTTCAATCTAGACAAAATCGCAGCGCGTAATGACCGGCATTATGCAGCGGAATGTGCAATACTTCACAGGATATGACCGCGTTTATGTGTGTCCTCCCGGGGTGGCTTCGGAAGTCTGTGAAAAAAATGACAGCCTATTACCGCGCTGAGGCATAATAACCCACAAAGTGGCAGGACGACGAGGAGGACTGGCTGTAAAATGTCCTTAATGAGTTCTGTCCAGTTCATTTCTCATTGCAGTGGCCGAGCACTTTGCTAGGAAATGCATCGTTATTGCTTATGAGACTAATCATTATTCCATGTGTGGTTTCTATTGCAGGTACATTCTATCACTGGCCTTGGCGGACCTGCTGGTCATATTCATATGCGTTCCGATGGCTTCCATAGTGTACACCTTTGAATCCTGGCCATGGGGTGGCACTCTATGCAGAGTGACTGAGTGCGCCAAGGACATTTCGATTGGAGTGTCCGTTTTCACATTGACCGCCTTATCCGGGGAGAGGTACTGCGCCATCGTGAATCCTTTGCGGAAGCTACAGGTTTGTATCTATTTGGATGACGACAGAGTAATGCAAGCTGATAAAAATAGAAAAATTTATTCTCCGAACAGACTCGGCCGCTCACAGTCTTTACCGCCTCGATGATTTGGCTGCTGGCTATACTGTGTGCTACGCCATCGGCTATTGTCTCGGATGCTATACCATTGGTGCTGAACAATGTCACTAACCACACAATCATCATATGCACACCTTTTGGACCGGATCGACCCAATAAGGACAGCTATACTAGGTTTGTATGAATGCATGCAGGAATTTAATTTTTGTTTTGAGATTGAATAGAAATGGATTGATTAAATTGTGATGTGCCATTAAATGTTTTATAGGTTTGGAATGCATTGGTAAGAATTGATTGGAGTTATGTTGTGAGATTATAGAAATTCTACCACCTCAACAGCATCAGCGGTATTATATTCTATTACTAGTGCTTTTCCATTTAAATCGTCCGGGTAGTAGTATAGCTATGCCACTACTAAGCCGCATATTCCAACGTATTACGCAATCAAGTTTTTGGTGTGTCTTTGCTAGAAGCTTTTGTTCCGGTTGTACCATGAGCTCAAAAGGTGCGCCACCTGTGAGAAATTAGTTGAACTTCGCTGTGGTGGGTTGGTGTCTCTTGGGTAGGCTTTCATGCAAGTGGCAAATATATGTCTCAGTAGAGCTATAGTTATACTACTGCGGGTTAATCCAAACGGAACTTTTTTTCTTACAGTACATAGGACACTTTTTCACATCTGTGTCGAAGTTCATGCCAATATGTTTAATAGTTAATGAAATACGCTTGTTTACTTTCATCTAAAAATTCATCTTTCGATTTTTAAAGTGAGTGAAAAGCTGTCCTCGGAGTGTTTTTAAGATTCGAGAACAACCAGAATTCAGATGATACTGATTTAGACGAACAGGCCAACTGCAGAAGCGGTGAGTTGAATTTTAGGCGAATAGTTCCGAAAAGCTAAAAGAATTTCAAGGAATATCGGTCTGGAATAGAAAAGCCAGCGGTCTGGAGAATATAACCTAGAAAGTGTTCGTTGAGCAGGCGCCTCATTGGTTCATACTGGTTAGAAGTGTATGAGCCATTCTCATTTTTAACATTTTATTTAGAGGAGTCCTTGGAGAGGAGCTTTTGAAGTCGTAGAGTTTGCAGGATTTCTCTCCCGGCAATATTTTGGAGGGTTTCAGCTCCTTATTGTGGGCTGTATGGGTGAACCTGTATTCTTCCCAGAAAGTTTTTCCCTAAGGAACAATCTCCTAACTTTCCTACGCATTGCAGCTAATATGTCTCTTCAACAGGATATAACAGGACTAACAATGCCGGGGGATCGTGTTGGGCGCACTTGGGTAGTCAGACAAACATATCCCGTCCACCGAAACTGTTATTTGGTAATAACCATGCCTAAAAAGAGAAGATCGTAGATCACTTCATTGTGAATTTGAAGACGGACCGACGTTGTACAGTACAACACGTGGTATCCTTGGACCTCTCCTGTGGATCATAATGATTTGTGGAGGCTACGTTTCGATGAGAGCGAATTATGGCCGAACAAAGCTAGTCTATGGCGAATACAGCAATGCATAAAAGTTGGAAGTAAACAAAATTTTGCGTTGCGTGCGTTCCGATTTTGTACCTATATGTCAGTTTGCATTTGAATGCACCCACTTCTATTATATCAATCAGCATACGCACCAACGTACGCATGTATCTGTCTCCAGCTTAAACATCTTTCACGCGTGCTGCGCTTACAGGGCCATATCCGACGATGCGGCGTGCGTGATAGTGGGAGTTATACCTGCGGGGCTTTCAGCGTCACCGGCTCCCCGCCTATAAGTCGTCTGACTTTGCCGTCAACTAGCCAATGCTCCTGAACAAGTTGAAACCAAAGATGCTGGAATGATGCAGGTTCACCTGAAGTTTCCTTATAGCGTTAATACTCTGTGTTTACGAGCCCCAGTAGTCTTAGCTCATCTAGGACCTTTTGTCCTGATTCTTTTGGTATGGAGGTCACTGGTTTGCTCCTCCCTTCAGCTTTCGGACTTCTCAGAGTTTTCTTTTCCGCCAGCTGCCTCCCGGCACAGGTTACTTGATCCTTGCTACAGCTACAGGAGCCTGATTTAGAACATCGCCAGATAGGTGCAAACAATAAGGTAGCCCTAATAAGACATCCTGTCGGCTTAACCGGTTAATAATAGGGTACTAAAGGTCCGCTTAGGTCCGTCTTGTTCACCTGGCAGTCTGGTACTGCCTGCATTATAGCGTTTGCCAGCAGGTTAGTAGGTTTCACTTGTTTCTGGAGGCATAACCCTCTGACGAGGCTGCCTAGCGCTAGCCCTGACGATTGTGTCCCAGACGACTGCTTAAAACTAATGATCTTATGCAACATCAAAGAGTTCAAACGCGAGGCTCTCTGCCTAATCCTAATGCATCCACCTGACTACCTTTAACCCATCATATCCTTCAGATCAAGTTTACTACTAGACATTGCAACATGACTTGAACGCCTTGATGGACTATTGGTACAAAAAGTGATTTCTAAGCTCCGTCGTCAAATGGCTCCTTGACCGAACTGCTGCATTTCTACAATCCTCGGTACTCAAGGAAGCACTGGGAGTTCATTTGTTTTAGACTTTAAGGTCTGCCCGCCACCCAACGATCCCTGCACTTTTATCTGCTCCTTGAGAAAATTATTAAAGATCAGCGTGATATTGGCGACTCCATAGGCGATCTTGCCCTTCAGTCTCATGGTGATCTTGCCCTTCAATCAACTTGGCCACGGAAACGCCCACTGCCATGACCAAGTGAATTATATTGTCATTCACCGGTATCTTTACTAAGTTTCACTTGTCAGCAGCCACCGAGTTTTGCGTGACGATTGTCGCCAACAGTTTCTCATTGATGACCCTAACGCTCTGGGCAATTTTTTTTTTCTTAAAAATTTAATAGCTTCATCAATTATAATTGTTCTTACAATGTTTGGTTAGTTGCTGACTTAAAAATTATGTCGGAGCTATCAAGTTTCTCGTATTCTAAATGGACCTTGGTCCGCCATCATAAGTGAAAACAAGTTTACTATAAAATCATATGGCTTGGTATTATGGCTGCTCTGCCAATACCACAAGCGCTTTGCTTCTAGGCAATAAATATATAAAATATAAAAGGATTATTCATAATATAGAATGTCATTACATTACATTTTTAGTTCACTCATAGGTGCTACCACATTTCTTAAGTACTATTCAGAAAAAATATGTATATTATATTTGCATATGTATATAAAAACTAACAATAGAAAAACAATTTCATGCTACTAATTCGCTTAACTTAAAAACAACTAAAATTACTTATACAGATAAGAAAAGGGAATTGAGATAAATGACGAGAAAAAAAAAAGAAATAAATGAGATAAAAAAACAGATTATTCAAGATAAATACATAACTTATTCCTAATGTGTTATATAACATTTACGTACTTATCCCTATTGTTACATCGGCGTCAAAAATTATTAATTCAGCTACCTTATTGGAAGAGTGCTGCCTTTATAGGTTTGTTTTATTTATTTAATAAAAAAAAGTGATTTTATTTTTATTTTTAGTTCATAACTAAATTTATTAAGTCGCGGTAAATTGCACCGCTAGTGCCTCTTTTTTTATTTCCTCCAGTGTTTTCTAACTACTAACCTCTCTCGTTAGGAGCTGTTGTTGTTTTGTAGAAGGTTGGTAAGAAAGTGACTTCATCTGACAGTTCCAAAAAAGGGAGGGAGTCAGGGTGCAACATATGAAACGGGGAAAGGTGAGTCTGGCCGATAATGGACGATGCACTATTATCTGCTGCGAGAGTTTTTATTCTGTCGTTAGGGTGGGTCCTCATATTTACCAACCTTTTTCGCATATTCGAAAGGAGGTACATCATGATTGGACTCATATTGGTTTCCCTGTAGATAGTCTTGTTAGAAAACCATTTGTTTTCGGCACTCATGTACATTGACGCGCAGTGTCTCAGTACCTTCCTTTCAAATATTTGAATTTCCTTAGCAATGGTGGGCGAAATCGAGAACCATACCGGAAAGGCATAGGCGAGCACCGGCCGAATGATGGTCTTATACATTAGAGCCTTAGTATTACTATATAGAACTTTGGAGTTAATCAGTGGTTTAAGACTGGCTAGCACTGAGCGAGCTTTTTGAATCTTCATTTTAACGTGGGGATTCCATTTTAGTCTGTGATGCATACTAACTCCTAGATACTTGAAATTGGTCTTGGGGACCAGCACCACTTCCCCGACTCTGATTCTAACATTCCTAGCTTCGTCAGGTGCAGCCCTATGTCCCTTCCCAGCAGGGTTCCTGAAGCATATTAGTTCACACTTGCTTTTGTTCACTTCGATTCTCCATTTGCACAAGAATTCCATAATTGTATTTACGTGATGTTGAAGCGCTACCGCTGCCCTCAATGGGGATACTTCTGAAGTCATGACCACTGTGTCGTCTGCGTACTGAATAGCACTGGAAGAGCCTACCATGTGAGGAAAATCATAGAGAAACAGGTTAAACAGCTTTGGGCCCAGAATGGATCCTTGCGGCACCCCTGTTTCCATTCTGAGCGGTTGGGAGCAGAGATTCCCCATTTGAAAAATCCCGGTTCTTTCTCGTAAAAAACTATGAAGGATTTTAATTAGCGGAAAAGGGCAGCCTAAAGTGGTTAACTTCAACAGGAGCCCCCCATGCCACACTCTGTCAAAAGCCTTACTCATATCTATGGAGCAAGCAAGGGTACACCTCTTACTTCTTAGATTTTGAATGATTTTCTCCTGAAACAACAGTAGCGCCTGTTCCGTTGAGTGTTCCTTTTCAAAGCCGAATTGGGAATGGGGGATGCATTTCTTCTCAAAACAAAACTTCTCGAGCTTACCCAGGATCAGTTTTTCTAAAAGTTTACCGATGTTTGAGAGCATCGCTATTGGTCTAAAATCGTCAGTACATGAGGGCCTGGATAGCTTCGGAATAGGGATTATCTTTGCTCTCTTCCAGCATTTCGGGAAGAAGCAGTTGTTCATGCAGTTGTTGAACAAAGGGCACAAAAGTGAGCCGACCACGCCCAGAGATTTTTTTAGGATAAAGTTAGAGACCCCATCCGGGCCGGCAGACCTTTTCCCTTTCAGACTTTCACCCAATTCTAAAATAGCGGAGAGCGTAGTGAAATATCCACCTTCAACCGAGGGATTGGAGGCTGTATTTGTTGGCGAAAAAGGGTGATTGGGGCCTGGATGGTCCCGTTCGATCCTAGCAATGATCTCATCCACTTGGGAATCTGTCGGGTTATTAAAATCGAAAGGAACCTTCGTGAAGATTTTTTCATACTGGTCCCTGAAGGCATTAAGCTTCTCCTCTGGATTAGTGATAGTTCTTCCATCAACAATTAATTTGGAGTTCTGCAAGCTAGCCTTTCCCCTCTTTCTCCCCGTCAGGCGGTCAATTTCCTTAAACGCCTGTGGAGAGGGTCTAATTTTGCGCAACTGCCTCTCATACCAAGCGTTTGCGTCTAGCCTAAGTCTTTCACGAACCAGTCTATTAAGGCAGGTTATTCTTGTTGAGAGCTCCGCATATTCTGCGTTCTGTCTATTTCCGGTTCGGCAAAAAATTCTTCTGAGAGCCCGCAGCCAACTACTTCTGACCCTGATGAGTTTCAGGCTCAATTCCGTAATACCATTATATTTAAATTTCAAAATCTTACTTTCGGCATGTCTGTCCAAGCATTCCATAATTAATTTAGGAATTTTGCCTGCGAAGAATTCAATCTCCTCGTTTGTGAGGCTTCTATCGACCGGTAGGGGAGTAACCAGAAGACTTCTGCGTAGATCTGCAGTAAACAAGTCCCAGTTAATATTTCTATAGGAAGTGACAAGTTTTGGTTCACTTCTAGTTGTTTGCCAGTTCCCTAACTGTATCTTGAGGGCCACCCCATAGTGGTCTGATGGATACGCAAAGGTACCACATTCTACCCGGGAATTACCAGTAATAGAGGTCGAAACCCAAAAGAAGTCTAAGTAAGAAGAGCCCCTCGGGAACGTGGGGGAATCAGGGTGAACGAGTTCGGAGTACAAATGGGCCTGGTCCACAAACCAATCATTAAGTGTTTTACCATTTGGATTTGTTACTGGATCGCCCCAAAAAGGGTGTCTAGCGTTAAAATCCCCGCCGATAATAAACCCGTCATAGCCACGGACCAAACGCTCCAGACCGGTGAGCTCATCCACCCAGGCCCTATCCACATTACAAGGAACATAAATAGCCCCAATTAGAATTTTGAAAGTCCTACCGTCCCTGCGAGTGGACCAACTAATGAAACATGTGGAGAAAAGTGTTGTGCGGAACTCCACAGACTCAAACACTAGGCCCTCCTTTAAGGCTATGGCAGTGCCCCTTCCCCCGTCATTCCTAATTAAATTATACCCTTCCAGACGTGGGTTGTTCTTGGGGCGCAGCCTTGTCTCCGTTACCAGCGCTACTTGAGGCTTACGACTCTGTAGTTCATTCGATAAAGTAAATGCTCTCTCTCTTGAGATGAGCGAGTTCACGTTGATATTTATTATACTTAGTTCGGTATAAGAAAATTGCCTATGAAGCTAATATAGGCCATCGCCCTCTCGCTTCCTTGCAGCTTGCTGTACGTAGGCCAAAAAACCTTCAGTTTTTCAAGGAGTGTCCCAAAGGGAACCCCAAACATTTTCGATGACTCCGCCATGAACTCTTCACCTATGTTCACTGCTGACCTCTGTCCCCCGGATAAGACATTAGCGTACAGTAGACCAAGTTTCACTTTCTGACTGAGTGGCCTTTCTGGAAAAACTTGCCTACCTTTTCTTATGTTATGCACGCGGGTGCGGTTCTCTTCCCTCCTTTCAAGATACCTGACAAAGTTGGGACATCCCCTAAAATTCGCTGGATGCTCCCCGCCACAGTTAGCACACTTAGCTTTGTTACCTGGTTGGTCCCCCTTTTTAGGGCAAGTGTTTCCGCAGTTAGAACCGCATCTCACACATTTCGCGTTATTCGCGCAATTGGCGTTGAGGTGCCCGAAGGCTTGACATCTGAAGCATT
Source organism: Thereva unica (assembly GCA_949987705.1). Classification (NCBI taxonomy): domain Eukaryota; kingdom Metazoa; phylum Arthropoda; class Insecta; order Diptera; family Therevidae; genus Thereva; species Thereva unica. The sequence goes on along the minus strand of CATLJY010000195.1, from coordinate 68,916 downwards.
GTAAAAACTCTTTCTTGTAGGGTTTTTCAAATTTCACGACGTGGTAGGCCACTGTCCTGATCTTAATAAGGTCTTTCCCCGGATAACCAGGCTCTAATTTGATTAGATAATTATCCACCAGGTTATAACTATTTTTTTTTGTTACTATTGGCTTGACCCATTGAATTTTTAATGCTCCGTTAGAGATTAAAAGTTCATCTCGGACTTCATCAGCTGAGAGGTTTCCTGTTAATCCCTTAAGGACCCAGGTCTCACCTTTAGCTTCTTTTGGAGTGAATGAAAACCCACCTACTTTGGATTCTCTAAGTAAATTTAAGATTTTTGCGTGTAGCAATGGCTAATCCACATAAATTTTGGTCTTTGTCTGGCTAAGTTTGTGAATCCTGAAATTAAATGCACAATTTTGTGCCTTGCAGTACTCTAAAATAGTCGAGGGCTTACCACTTGAGAAAAATATTGGAGGACACCACTTAATTTTACCCGAATTACCTGAAGTTGAGGAGGGCTTAGGTTGAGGTATCTCCTTAGAGGGTTGGACATCCTCCTCCTGAAGGGGACTGAACCTATTAGCAGGATTTTCGGTGGGGTTAACCACCTTATCCTTATTATGGACTCTAGCGCCCTTTTTAACAGCTGTGAATTCTGCCTCGCTATTCAGTTTATGCAAATATTCCGAGTCAACATCTAAATTAATATTAACATCCATATCAATATTATTAGAGCTGCTATCTTCCATTAAGGTATTAACAATGTTATCTCTAACTACAATATTAGAATCATCGTTAAATGAAAAAGACTTATCTTTACTTATAATTACGTTGGTCACTGTTGCTTCTACTGCAATATGCGATGATACCGCTGCTGCGTTTTTTTCATCCGAAAGAGTCTCCAACGGTATATTTGTATAAGCCTGTGACACCGGTTCCTCTGCGTCATTCTTCTTCTTCCTCTTCTTTTTAACACCACGATTTTCAATGCCATTTTGCACCTCCTTCATGAGTTTAGAGTCAAGGGCTAAAGCCTTTAAGCCGCTTTCTGGCAAATTCTTTTGGTTAGCCACTTTATGGGGCTTCATAGCTGTGCGTCTGTTAGGCTGGGGGCCCGAAGCGCCCCCATCCTCCGGCATATCTGCCGCGTTTCTCTTCAGCGTCTAGAAAGCTTTCTAGACTCCTGAAGAATTTAGAAATTTCTCACTACTTTAATATGTATTTCCACCTGGATCTATCCACAAGAATATTATTGAAATTCTCAAGTAGCTTGCGTAGGTTGCGACAATTCGCCTGTAATTTGTTTACGACAAAAATTTCGCACTCCCCGGTAAACACGTCTGAACTCGTTGGCAGTCAAGTCGGAACTCACGCTCTGGGCAAAATACCCTCGAATTACTTGAGCATGATGAAAGTTTAATTTAATCCCCAGAGCTATACCAGTTACCGGGGGCTTTATCAAAGCTTTTTCCAATGCATTTTCTGCATCTTCTGAGCTGTAGTTATTACCTACGAGGTGTGACAATTAAGTAATGAGACTGATTCCATAAAAACCGTATATTTCAAAATTATTCTACAACTCTGCCATCCCCTTCAAAGTAGTCCCCTTGGGCAGCTATACAACGATTCCAGTGCGTTTTCCATGCTTCGTAACATTTCGACTGGGATGTCCGCGAGTTCCCTCGTCACGGCCGCCTGGATGTCCTCAATTGACTCAAAATGGGTTCCTTTGACCACCGATTTTGTTCTAGGGAACAAAAAAAGTCACAGGGTGACATATCGGGCGAATAAGGCGGTTGTTGCAACACGGCGATCCCTTTAGAGGTCAAATACTGGGACACGCTGAGGGCGGTGTGGCACGGCGCGTTGTCGTGATGAAGGATCCAGTTACGAGCGATGTCTGAGCGCACCCTGTTGACTCGTTTTCGCAATCTTTCGAGTACTTGGCGATAGTAGACTTTATTTACGGTTTGCCCCGGTGGAACAAATTCTTTGTGAACGATTCCACGGCTATTAAAAAATCATCATCATCGTTTCCACCTTCGACTTGCTCATGCGAGCTTTTTTCGGGCGGGGGTCGTGCGGAGACAACCATTGTGAGCTTTGGCGTTTGGTTTCCGGGTCGTATTGAAAAAACCAACTCTCATCGCCTGTAATAACTCGATCAAGCAGCGTGGAATCGTTTTCCACTTGTTCCAAACAGTCTTCTGCGACGGTCATTCGATGCTGCTTTTGCTCCCGGGAAAGGTTCCTTGGAACTATCTTCGCGCACAACTTTCTCATCCCGAAATCGTCGGTTAAAATTTGTCTGACTGTTTCACGGTTCATACCCAGTTCCGACGCCAACACTCGAACTGTTAAACGCCGATCTCCACGGATCAGGGGGCGCACACGCTGCGCATTCGTGTCAGTCCGCACCTCGACTGGTCTCCCGCTCCGCGCCTCGTCTTCCACGCTTTCACGCCCCTCCTTAAACTCTTTATGCCATCAAAACACCTGGGCACGACTAAGAGCACTATCACCATGCACTTTTACAATTTTAGGGTACGTTTCCGAAGCTGTTTCGCCCAATTTGACCCAAAATTTTATCGCGACGCGTCGTTCTTGATTTCGTTTTTCCATTTTCGTGACGAGCACCACGAACACACGTTTACTCAACACGACAGAGCAGGCGAACTAAACAAGCTAGAGCGATGGCAAATATATAAATGGAGAGGGGAAGGATGCCGAGAGAAGGGAAAGGGAATTTCAAGGTCGCAGGGTTACCACAATCGCGGCAATATAATCAGTCTCATTACTTAATTGTCACACCTCGTAGATTAGCATTAATGAATTTCTTTACGTCTTGTTCACTTAACACCATATTGTCTGTTGTAAAAGATATTATTATGTAAGGAAGCGGTTGAGTGTGAGAGCTAGGTCATGATCTACATCCAAATAATAAGGTGACCTACATAACTGGATCTAGCTCATGACCTTTGTTCATAAGTACATAAATGTAAATGGGATTCTCATGCGCACTAAATTACATGAATGTTTGCATGTACCACTTGCTAGTTGACAATGGCCTAGTTTTCACACTCAACCGTCTCCATACCCACTGATATTACATCGACTGTGGGAGAGGCCCTTATCGATCGATGACCTGGAAAAGGGTTTCTGCACTAGACCTATGTCGCGGAGGAAAATCTGCATATTAATCGAGTTACAGGGACTAAGATTGTCTTGAAGGCACTTCGATATTGTGTCTTCATATCGCTCCTTGTTCATCTACTGTTCATCCACTATACTCGACATTTCTTTTAAACAAGACTATGACTTAAGTAGGTATTACAGTCCATATCATAAAAAAGTAGAGATGCGCCGAATATGGGTTCAACCGAATACGAATATTCGGCCGAATATTCGGTCAAAAATGAACCGAACCGAACATTCCGCCGAATTATTCGGTTCATTTTATAGCAGTAACTAAACAGGTCATCAAGGCGCTCTGCGAGTGGCGACTATTTACTGTAATAAACTTTAAATTACTTATTTTAAGTTTACCCGACGCAGCGCATTGTCTGTCCATACAAGGTCGAGGCCAAGGCGCCGCGCCGGTGCAAGGTTGCAAGGTGACATTCTTGTGTATGCACGATGCACAAGGGGTGTTAGGTTGCGACCTTGCTCGGGCGCATGTGCCAACGACTTGCGACAGATAATTTCGCTGATCAGGGAATAATTTAGGAATTCATAAATATTTGCTGATTAGGTATTTATTAAGTACAATAGAATTTTATGTTAATAATCAATGATTACTTTACTATTATTGTATTGGTAGCCCGAGGGCTGTATAAATAAGCCAAGCAATTAAATAAAGAAACAGTTGAGATACAGCAGTCAAGCCGTTAAATTTTTATTTTCAAATAGTCTTGAGATATTGCTTTCGAGCATCCTCAAGTGGAGTTAAAGCCGATATCTGGCTGCTCCAACAATAATTGAATTGAAGGAACATCAAGGGTTCCACATTACACGCGCCGCACGTACCCCGGCAGCACTTCGCATTGGCTCGTTTAGATCAATCAATGCACCGCCCTTTTTTATTACAATTTCTTCCGTGATCGAGTTATCGCCAAAAGTAAGGGACTAGAGCGTGCATGGAATGACCATTCCATACACTAAGGACTCATATTTACAGGCTTGGATATATCCGGATATTTCGAATTCACCGATGGCGATTTTCGGTACCTGGGGCCTTATTCCCTATTACAATATTGTGAGAATTTTTCTCGAAACTGCCAAAATGGTATTCTATATTACAAAACTGTCTCGAAACTGTAACAATATTGTTAGATTTTTACTCGAAAGCTCAAGGGTAATCGAGCAATTTATAAAATTTTAGGTGTGAGCGATACAATTGAAAGCTCTTGCGCTCATTTTCTTTTCTTTCGGGGACATTTCTGCGAGAGGAAGCAATATTGTAATAGGGAATACGGAAGCATTTTAGTTTCGGATATCAGTTTCGAGTGAAAAGCATTTGAGTATTGTAATAGAGAATAAGGCCCCTGGAAGCAGTTCGACTTCGTAATAAGTTTATCCGCCAATTTCTAACCTCTGAAGTTTCGAACTTTAAAAATTAAACAAAGTTGTTAGGAAAAATTAAAAGAATAACATACAAAGTACCAAATATTGAATTAATATGATGGATGGGCTTATGAAGGTTTGTGTATGGCAATTCTTTTATCGTTCTTTTTTTGCCCTTCGTCTGTGATTTGAAAAGGGTGAAAGCATGTGTTGACTTAAGAGGTATGAATTTCGTTCGCAGAGGAATTGTATGCTCTTTTTGAATAATGTATATAGCTTTACTATTTATTAAAAGCTTGTCTGGGTAATGACTAATTTCTTTGTTTTCTTTGTTTGATTTTGGTCATTATGTATACCTTTGTTTCAAAACATAACTAGTTGGGATGTGGGTTCGACCCTTTCGGTCCACACGATCAACTTCCCAGTATAATGGATGTTGAATATTATGATTGGATATTTTAATAATAAATGAACAATAGGCAATATAGATTATATGTATAATACCGAGAATTTGTCACAATTGTTTATCAATATTTTCGCTAAAATGTCAAACTAAATGTGCGCACTTACAAGATTAGGATGACGAAAATGTATATAAAATTGATGTATTAATGTTATAGCTCACACTTGGGTAATAAATGAAGAATATGTTGTTATTCCAAACTTCAACTATATTGTTAAATTTTAGCCACCTCAAGTTGCAGCTAATGGTGCTACGATCTATCAAAATAATGACCACATTGCTATATCTTTAACTAAGCTAAGTGTGTGTAGGCAGAGAATGAACAAAATATTTTAATTTTAGCTATTTATGCATGGGCGCGTAACACATGATTTATAGTGGTGATTTCAATATTACCTAATTTTTCATCAGAGACGATGCGCCTTTTACTACATTTTCTGTATGAAAAATTGAATTTAACGATTTCAAATGTTGATGAGAGCACCACGAAAGACGAAACCTCCTTTGATGAAGTTTTCACGCGATATTAACATCAGTTTCAATCTTACTAATATTATAAACGTGAATGTTTGTATGTATGTTTGTTACTCTTTCACGTAAAAACTACTGAATGGATTTTAATGAAACTTTACAATAATATAGCTCATATATCAGAATAACATATAGGCTATAATTTATAAAAAAATTCAACATGGCCGCCGAAAACTCAAAATGGCCACGCAAATTGTGTTCCGATTTCAATGAAAGTTGGTATATAGAGGTTTTTAAGGTCGCTAATAACGAATTTGTGGTCAAAACTTATAAATTCAAAATGGCCGTGCCAATATGGCCGACGAATTTGCCAATTGTGTTCCGATTCTAATGAAAATCGAAATCTGGCGGATTTTAAGGTTGCAAATAACGAATTTATGATCAAAACTTATAAATTCAAAATGGCGGACGACTTTTTCCAATTGTATTCCGATTCCAATGAAAGTGAATATCTAGGGGTTTCTAAGGTTGCAAATAACGAATTTATGATCAAAACTTATAAATTCAAAATGGCCGCGCCAATATGGCCGACGAATTTTTCCAATTGTATTCCGATTGCAATGAAAATCGGTATCTGGGGGCTTTTAGGGCAAACAACGAATTTATGATCAAAGCTTATAAATTCAAAATTGCGGGTCCAATATGACGCACGAATTTTCCCAAGCCACATTCTGAAATGTAGTAAATTTCTAAAATTCCCTCTAACCAGTATAGAAACAGTAAAAACGGTAGAAAGAGTCGAAGTTTGCAAATTTGTGCGCCCCTACATTGTCATCACGAGGTTAAACGATGTCATCTATCGCTTCCAAAAAATTCGATCGGAAAAAACGGGACCTGGAGGAAGCTGTGTTCGGGACGAATACTGAGTAAGAAGAGAGCAGTGTAACGGCTAACCGAAAAGAGAAAGTTAAAATTCCAATTCACCGAGAAGTTACATGTTTAGATGCATCTACTTGAATACATAACGCTGTTCTAATTGAATCACCGATAAGATTGGGAAGAGGGAATTTTTTTTCCAGATTTATTGTTTTTTCCTACCGGGTACAACGCACACATAATTTTTTTTATTTAAAAGCCTTGCAACGCATACAGGTTTTTTGCTATAGGCTATCTTACTAATATTATAAACGCGAATGTTTGTATGGATGTTTGTTACTCTTTCACGCAAAAACTACTGAATAGATTTTAATGAAACTTTACAATAATATAGCTCATACTTCAGAATAACATATAGGCTATCTCGAAACCTTCGGGTAGCTGTAGTGTACTGATATAGAAAAATCCGAAACTTTTGTATGGGAGGTACTCTTCAAATTTCTGCTAAAGAAGTCAGATCCATTTTGTTTTGGTTTTTTTCCGAAAAAAATACGATTTCCAAAGTTTCAGATCGATCGGAGTTTATTTACGGATAGTTGCCGTACAATTTTGTTGAAAAAATCAGATTTATCGCGAAGGACGCGGTTCTCTGAACTTGGATTGAAGTAACTTCGGCTGCATGTGCCTGATTTTAGCAATGTATGGCTTAAATGAAAGGTCTCGAAACCAAAAAGACGACAAATTCAATAATCAGATGTTCGTCGCTTTTTCTTTTTGAGCTATGGTACCTGGAAATTTGCATAGATTTCAAGGTGCTTGATTTTTCAACATACAATAATTTTGCATGGGACATATTTTTTTCATATTTCTTACGGAAAAATTACTCTTTATCATGCCGTTAAATGTTTGAAAAGTTCGCCCAATGTTGCCAAACGTTGCTTATTGAACGTATTAACTGTCTCCATTCATAGTGTGAAGTGTGACATCATCGGGAATTGCATCAACGCTACTTGATGGTGGATGTTTAGTGTATTGAGCACCCAAGTTCCTATTGAATTTGAACCAGAGAGAAACACCTACATGTAACATCAGTAAAAACTCCCGTATTGCCACATTCGTGCAAAATTATTATTTTGGAGCGAATGCACCATGGCCTATAAAAAATAGGTCGAAGCGCATGACAGGGCTTTTCAAGATTTCCGAGGAAAACCTAATCCATGGTAGGCGCTCTGACACTACTTGCTCAACTTTGCCTGGTATACTTCGATCAAAGCCTGCAAATGAGCTGAACGGATGCATGCTTGAAAGCATCACATTGAAAAAACCAACTTTTGGTCGTTTCAAATAGCGAAATTTCAATCGATAGCATCGATATTATTCGGAATCAAAAATACGAAAATGGCTCCTACTGTATATTAAAATTCTTATCACCTCAACTGCAAAATAAACGGAAGCTATAGCGCGTACCAAAAGAATTGGAAATATAAACACAGGCGGCGAACTGACAATTTCACACCCATTAAAATTTCGTGTATGGATAAAGTTCAAGCGGACGTGCATTGTAATTTCTTCTTCGAAATTCATTTACGGGCAAAAACACTCCCTCATAGCATCTGACCACGACAAGAGTGGCAGTGAGACCGCTGAATTGTGATTAGGGATATAAATGAGCAAGTGATTTGGGATTTTAAACGAACGGAGTTACACTTTTCTTTACGAATGTACTTGCATCCCGGGATTTGAGACTCTCAGTGCCCATCGATTTTGAGATTCCCAATTGTTTTGGCGCACGCCATACAATTGGCTTATTTGTGCAGCGAGGCGCACCGGGTTCCAGCTAGTTGACAATAATTCTTACACAGTATTTCCGTTTTTAAAGAAAACTCGGATTTTGACGAGTGATGACTCTTTGGGAAGCTATTGCTCGGCTGAATCCATAAAAGTGAACTTCATTTTGAACGGGTGTCATTCCAACGCTTCGATCGGCACCTCAATGAAGTCAATATCATTTTTGGTTTACGTTCTATCGAGCATGTACAAAAATTACTTACGCCCTTTAAAAATAGATACCGCTTAATCGAGTTTTATGAAAATCTTTTCAAAGCGTACTTTCGGTAATACGCTACGATCGGCACCTCAAAGAAGTCGGTATCATGGTTGGTTCGTGCTATATCGTGCATGTACAAAAAATCACTTACGTCGCTTAAACAAAAAAACGGCTAGACCGAATTTCATGAATTTCAGATCATATTTCGGTTAATACGCTTCGAACGACACCTCAACGAAGTCGATATCAGTTTTGGTTCGCGCGATATCGTGCAGGAAAAAATGACCACATCCGTACGCACGCACACACACACATACTTCCTCCCAATTTTTTGCTTAAAATGCTCCTGGGACCTTGAAAGATGAAAATACGTTGAAATTTTCGATTTTCGGACCGATTACAATAACTTCCTCTACTGGGAAGTTAAAAATGCATTTTTGGCGGTAGGGGTAGCAAATTAATACGTAAAAGGGTTTGGAATAGTTATTCGTGCAAGTGCCGTTGCAAGGGTTAGTTGGAAAAACTTTAAGAAAAATAGAGAAAAAATTTAAAGTGTATTCTTTTAGGAAAATAGTATTGAGGGTGATTTAAATAATATAAACTTTTATAGTGGTCAAACTTTTTTAAGAGTAAATTATCAAATTTAAAAGACAAATTAGTGAACGTTTTCCGAGATGAGTGGACGTAAACGATCGCATGTTTGGATTTTTTTTAATGAAAATGATAATGACAAGACAAAGGTGAAGTGTACACTGTGTAACACACTAATTTCACGCGGCGGGACGGGGAGAACGGCTTCTACCTCAGCTTTATCTAATCATCTTAGGATGAAACACAAGGAAGAAGCAGATGGATTGCAACCTACATTCCGAAGACGTAATGTTGATCAACCATCAACATCGCGTTCGCAAAGTTGTCAAATTACACAACCAAAACTGCAAACTATAGAGGATACATTCACAAAAAAATGGGATATTAACAATCCAAGATCCCGTGAAATTCATAATGCCATAGCTGAAATGATTTCATCTGACAATCAGCCAATTTCAATAGTCGAGGACCCTGGATTTAACAGGCTCATTAATTTACTGAAACCCAAATACGAACTACCCGGAAGAAAATACATGACTGAAGTCATCATACCCAGTCTATACGATGAAGTGAAGACGACTATCAAAGATAAACTGATGAAGGCCAAATCGATATCCATCACAAGCACAACGGACATGTGGACCTGTTCTAACAATTTAATAGGCTTTTTAAGCTTAACCGCTCACTGGCTTGATGAAGACTTTGCCGTTCAGCACGCAGTTCTGCAGATGGCTCATTTTACCGGGCGGCATACAGCACAGAATATCCAATCTCATCTGGAAGAAATGGCAAGTAAGTGTCAAATCGATTCACTTATTCATGTAATAGTTAGAGACAATGGTCCTAATATGGTGAAAGCAATCAATGACAGTCCCTACGTTGGAAAAGCATGTTTTATACATATTTTACAACTGGCTATAAACAATTCATTGCAAGTCCAATGCAATGCAAGTGAAGCTCTAACAGCAGCTAAAAGAATTGTTACCCATTTCAACCATTCCACTCAAGCTCAAGAAAAATTGGTTCAAATTCAAGATGAGCTCAATTTACCAAAACATAAACTTGTGCAAGACGTTATCACTAGATGGAACAGCAAGTTTTATATGTGCCAACGACTTCTGAAACAAAAACGGGCTGTGTCATTATACATTTCTGACAACAGAGGTGCAGTAAATCTTCAAAATTTAACAGAGCGCCAATGGCAAATTTTAAATGACATATTGAATCTTTTGCAACCTTTTGAAGAAATAACGAAGCTCACTAGCTCCACTTTTTCATCAATATCTGAAGTAATACCTCACATTACGACACTTCTAAGATATTTACACAAGCCGGATACTAAACAGGCGTGCCCTAACGTTAATAAAATGCGAGATACATTAGAAACAGAATTAAAATACAGATTTGCAAACATTCAGGAGGACAAATACTATACGTTGGCTACATTGTTAGATCCCAGATTCCGGTTGAATTTTTTCTCTACAGAAAAAACGGAATTAGTCAAAACCACATTTTTCAGAGAAAATATCAGAAAGAGTGATGCTTTAGAGAGCAGCATCAGTGAAACTGAAGAAGAAAGACTACCATTAAGAAATGTGACAAATGTGGGAGCTCATGATTCGCATTCAGCTTTTTGGACTTGTTATGAAGAGTTAGCTTGCACCAAGCAACCATCAATACCTGAAGAAATTCCTAGTAATGAAAGAAGCCAAATAGCTTTAGAATTACAAAAATATTTAAGTGAGAATTTATTACAGCCATTTGAGTCCTTTTACTTGGTGGGAAAAAAATCAAGGAAAATATGAACAGATGGCTAGTTTATCCAGAATTTTCTTATCCTCTCCGGCTACTTCTGTGTATAGCGAGAGATTATTTTCCGAAGCAGGAAATATTTATGAAGAGAAAAGAAATAGATTGTTACCTCTCAGGGTAGAGAGTCTAGTTTTTTTTACATCACAATTTACCATTGTTAAATTTTAAATATTAATTAAGTTTGCTAACTTAACAAGTTAAAGTTAACTTTGATTTAAAGTGAAATGTTAATTTCAACGATACGTTGAAGACTGACATAGTCAATTTCATTTAGCAAACATTGTCGTTTATTAGAAAAAAAAGTTGATTTTAAACTTGCATTAAACTTGAATTATGTTAATTTTCTTTTTTAATTTTTGATTTTATGAATAAAATTGATGGTTACACAATGTAGTGTTTGTTTCTAAAAATTCTACCTACGTACCGTTCTGGAATAAAGCCTTTTTAACATATATAATTATTAAAATAATACTATTTCAGTATTCGGTAATTATTCGGTAAACTAACCGAATATTCGGCCGAATACGAACATTAAAAAACACGCCGAATATGCCGAATACGAATATTCGGCCGAACATTCGGCGCATCTCTATAAAAAAGTATCCTGCAAAGTCACATCACAGAAAACTCTGATTTGCTTTCACCTAGATAAGTAACATGAAGCTGGTCCTTGAAGCTAAATTCGATTCTGTTGGCCCTTTCTGATCAAATAACAATTCCCTTACTTGAGAAAGTAATCTGAACTAATTGTAAACGGTCTCGCTTTGGTTACATTTCATTATCGCAAAGTTTAAAAGAAAATAACAAAAACCACAAAAAATAAATAAATAAACAAAAACCGGGGTTGCCCTTTAGATTTTGTTGGAAGGTTTACGAGTATTGTTACACTTCGTTAATTAAAAAGTAACTTTTTTTCGTCCAATTAGAAAACCTTCTTAATTATTTGTTTACTTTTTTCCCCGCAGAAAAAACAATTTGTAAATTTCCTCACATACCACCAAGAGACTTGAGTATCCTTTTTCTTCTTCTGTATTAATTAGATTTTTTTAAGAAAAAAAAAGTTTATAATTCTGAGAAGCAATTTCCTTTCAGGTTGGACCAATACCGAACGACCAATATCGGAAAAAACCCACAAATTTTTCTGACCACTGAAGCAATAACTGAACCGAACTGAAGTTGTCCTTTTTTAAGGATTCAAAATGACTCACGGAATCTTTTTTTCTTCAGCTGGGATTTGTTTTGAATTGGGAAACACTTCTGCTTTTCCATTTTTTGGAGTTGAGAGACCGTGAAAAGCTGTTTTAAGGGTTTTCCTTGAATTCGAAAAGTCCGAAGGATCTTTTTAGTGTAGAAAAAGTTAAAATTTTATATTTAAGTCCTTGAATGCTTGTTGATGTTATAATTTACTTTGGGTTTGTTTGACGTTTATTTTAGAAGAAATTGAATTATAGGAAGAGGGAAATTCGAAAGTGTTAAACCAAGGACATGTTGAAATTTTTGTTCGAAATTGGGTTTGTTCGTTGTATTTTAACAAACTCCCGTGCCCTAGCAAAATCTGGTTTATGTTAAACAATATTTTAAATTTATAGGATAAAGTTGGAAAGAGAGGGTAAAATAAATATCATTTACCTCGTAAATAATCACGAGCCTAGACGGGAATCCACAGACGAAGTGTAGACGGATTTTTCGAAGTAATTTGACGGTATCTCAATCTCTGTTCCAACTTACCTCCACCCCACGATGGAGTCACTCCCATAAGCTCTTCCTTGTTATAAGTAGACCAACCCCTCACAATGCAGGTCTCAACAATGCTCCACTATGGTAGTAAAAAATGACCCTTTGCCGCCTTTCGGGCTGCTCACCAACTTTCACTGCTGGGCTAGAAAGATAGTGGGCTTTCTTGTTCACATCTTTACTCCAAAGTATGCGAAGCCAGCTCAGCTCTACATCGCGGAGTGTAGTTTCGATGTTTATTGTCTGGTAGGCCTTCAGGATCACCAGTACCTCCGCTTGAGACTATTCCGAAGGCGAAGTATTTCCTGGAGGTCAATCTAGAGTGAAGGTGGTTGTTTGTCTATGGTTTAGAGGTGCAGACCCCGGACTCCTTCTGCCTGAGGGCACGGTACCAGGCCAGGTGTTTGATGTAAAGGTCAACAGGGAAGGAGATTGCTGACGAGTTTTTCACCCTTCCTAACTTTGTAACTATCTGAAGGAGTTTGGTTGGTAATGTTGCCTGAAGGCCAAAAGGAGCATCGTTACAACAAGTTTCTAAGGGGGAGAGTGACAAGAAAAGAAGTGACAAGGAAGGAAGTACCACCGCAGGGTATCGCCGAGACTAAATGCATCCACTGTACCTGTTGGCGACACAACTTGCGGTGATCAAACTAGCTCGCAGTTGGGGTGGGGCTCAAGGTACAGGTATGGCGACAGTTTTTTGATAGTTGTGACGGGTGACAGTTTTTTCTGAAATTCGTGCCTGAACAACAATAAGAGAAGGGTAAGCAAAGAGGTGAGGGAAGAAGAGCGGTGGTCACTGGTCAACAGGACATCTTGAGGGCATACGCAATATCGGTCAATATAAAACTAGTAGGACGGCACTTACCTTGGTTGGGCATCCGCGGCTACACTGACGAGAGGTTTACGCTTTCGTCGACGGCAAACTCCATCTCCGATTGCTTATAATTTGTTTATTGTTTTGTATATTAAATTAAATTTTAGTTATTTAAACATTTGATTAACGTGGGGCTCGACCCACGCCCCGAGATCGAGGCTCATGCTTTATTGACGGAGCTAGCCGGGCCTTATCGATATGACATAGAGGACCATTTACGTAGTTCTGTTCAAGCTATTTTGGCTACATGGCAACAACATGAATGAGGACATTGGTAGGCTAACAGAGTTGGTGTATAAAATGGCAAAGGTAGCCATGGTACCCAGAATCGCGGATATGTCTGATATGTTTAACATATAGACAGCGGTTGATCAGCCTGGGGCTCCTTTGAACTTGCCCTTGTGTAGCAGAACCCATAATTGGATAAGAATTCCTTGCGAAACCTGTTGGTTGATATGAAAAAAGGTAAACTAAGGATTAAACCACGAACCTGGATACAATGGATTCAATAACTGCTCACAGCAGTATGCAGCTGAGTACACCAGGCGCAGCATCACATCATATGCTTTCGAGAACATCACAAAGCCAAACCCAGTGATAGAGGTTAAGCATTGTGTGGTTGCTTTACTTCATCCCTACAAATGGCCCACCAGTGCATTTAAGACCAAGACGGCTTTCACCGGAGCTACTAAAGATTGCGAAACAGGAATTCCAGCACATGCTCATTTGAGACAGGCCGCCCATCAAAGAGCAATTGGTCTAGTGCACTCGTTGACCTGCATATGCATACATACTACACTCTTTTTCAATCGAGATATGATTTTGAAGTGTGAAATCAAGAAGCACAGTCTTCTACAAAATACTGGCAACTATGTACATCATTGATGTTCATAGTCTTCGCCAACGTCGAATGGACGATGCGAAAATTCGAACTGCATATGAAAGACAAGCAACGTAATTGGCGATCCTGTCTGCGTGAGGATCAATCACCAATCTGGCAATGAGTTTGAAGAATTGCGTGCAATTCACCCTAGGTAGATGGTTCAATTAATAGCAGCTTAAAACAGTAGGTACATGGCTGTACTACATTAACGAGATTTACGAGCACTAAAAAACTTGTAAAGGAAAAGGTTAGAAGGGGATGCAACCCTTTCGCATTCACTAGCAGAGTTGTCTTGAAATGGATAAAGATAGAAATAGGCCCGTTCCACCCCCCCCCCCCCCCGCTGTGACATCTTTATAAATATTCTCCCGCAATTTTTGCATTTAGTGAAATCTAGTGTTGGGTAGGACACGATTTTAAAATTAGTTTGTAAGAGGTGCTTCTTTTCTATTTTGAGCCAGTACAATGTCATACTTCATATGAGGCGAGGTGCTATTGTAATGAAAAAATGACAAAAATAAGTAAATGAAAAAAAAAATCAATGAAGAGCTTTTTTACAAGGTTAATTATAATATGCATTAAACGGCCTATGAGTATGTAGGTGTAGGGACATCGTCCCACTATTGTCATATTACTTGAGTAGACAAAAAAAACAGCCGACTTGCATCAAGTTATTGAAAACACTTACTTAATTAATTTGACTCTTGATTCCTTGCATTTAAAAAAAAACTAATAATATTGATCCGTAATAATTAAAAAAGTTTCTACTAAAAAATAAATAAATAGAGATTATTAGTCCCACAGTGTTCTAAATTAGTTTCATGCAATAAAGACAGTTACACTAATAAAAGCTCCACGTTACATAAGTGAAATCTATTTAGTAAAAGGCTAAGGGAACATCAAAAAGTATTTAACATAACGAAAAATTATTTTAATTAAACAAGTTGAAATTCTTACACAATACAAGAAATCTACGACTCCACAATGTTATTTTGCAATCCCACCTCGCCTAATTTCAAGTTGGATATTTTGCTGCCGCAAAAGAAGTAAAAAATGTCTCTCCAATACAAAATTTCCCTCCCTCAAAAAATGTAAGAAATATCTCTTCATTACAAAATTTCACTCCCTCGAAAAATATAAGAACTAAGAAATGTCTCTTCAGTACAAAATTGTCCTCCCTCGAAAAATGTAAGAAACGTCTCTCCAGCTCGTATTTACAATCTCACCTCATCAATTGGATATTCTGCTACCGTAAAAGAAGCATGAAATGTCTCTCCAATTCGTGTTTACAATCTAACCTCGCCTAATCTCAAGTTGGTTATTTTACTGCCGCAAAAAAAAGTAAGAAATGTCTCTCCTCTCCAGTTCCTGTTTACAATCTCACCTCGTTTTAGTTCTAATTGGATATTTTAGTTGTCGCCAAAAAGTCAGAAATGTCTCTCCTGTTATGCTTACAATCTCACCTCCCCGCGGTTCAAATGGGAAATTTTACTGAAGCAAAAAGTCAGAAATGTCTCTCTTGCTCCTTCTTACAATCTCACCTCGGCGCACTTCAAATTGGATTTTTACTGCCGCAAAAAAATTAAGAAATGTGTCTCCACTACTTAATTTCCAATCACGCCTCGCTTTATTTATCTTGATACGAGCTCATATACCAATATTGCTCATATAATTGAGGCCTCGTACAATTTACCATCGTGTAAGGGACAAATGTACTGCCTCGTGTAAGTCCGGCTCAACTCTAGGAAATCCAATTGGGTGAATTACTCAAATGACTCGTTTCATCCTACGTGAATTCCTGGCACTGAAAATCTAGGGGTCCATCTCTTTGATATTTTCCTAATCTCTCACCGAAAGCTAGGTTGCGGTTGATTAGCTCTTGCGCAATTCGAGCGACTTCCTATTTAGTGCAAGTTCACCATACCAAACTTCTTCAGGTTTCAAGAGAACTGCCTGGTACAACAGTAGAAATTGATAGTTTTCCAATGGGGCCAATTCAACTGCAATCCCTCACAACACAGAACGCTACAGTTTGGGGTGGTTCAATGAGTTAATTGAGGAGCAAATGACGCCATCGCCAATAAGCCTTTGTTAAGACGGTTGGATTGAAGACGATGATGAAAATAGGACTCCCAGACCCTGGTATGTGTAGCAATTTGGAATAATGTGGCTATTCCAACGCAGATCATTGGTTTCTGTTATGAGAAGGTTCGACTTTGGGTCTAGACCATTCACTGAAACGTATGCAACGGTCACTATTAGCCCAGTTCTTCAGAACAGAGTCGATACCAATATCTTGGAGTCCGGTCAACAGAGCCGGGTATTATATTTTACCATAGCAACCAGACCATACTCACCCTAGCGGTGTATACTTTAATTGAGATACCTCGCTTGTTATACAATAAGGTCGGCAGTATCCCTTTTCAGTCTAAACCGATCCTGCCTGTCGTCTAATGTTTCTCTCCATTCAAGACATTCTATAAGCTTATAAATACATCATTTTCTCACTGAGAGGTATGAAAGGTCGTTGAGTTTACGTAGAGGCTAAGACAAAGGTGATACGTAAGATTCACTTGGAGAACGTCATGAATTTTTAATGTTCCTGCAATTGGCGTATTTTTGGCTCATTGGCACGGTTAATCATACGTTAATCTTCGACCAATCTTAAAGTTTCAACAAAAAACTTCAAAAATGATTATAGTACGTGAATGTGAGGGTGTGTGAATTGGGAGCCTGTATATTTGAGAAAAAAGAAAGATATCGAAAGTTTGATATCTTATGAAGATAACATATTTCCCAAATGTCTAATTACAATCTCCCAAACGAAAGCCCACCCAAAAACATGATTTAATACATAATCCCCAACGTTACAAGACACATAGACAAAATGTATCTATTTTAAGTGGCCATTTTGTCATTTATAGTTGATTAGGGCGCATGAAGGGACAAATAAGGGTTCGACATGGTTTCGTACACGACTAATTTCTTGTCGACCCGCTTGTGAAGTTGTTGGACATTTCGGATTCCTGTCCAATTCCCAACAAACCAAACTTCTGTAAATTGGATAAAATCTTGTCGGTTTTGTTCTAAGCACGTTAAGGGGAAAAAAGATTAGCATGTGTGGCTGTTGTGGTTGGGGAAGGGATAGTTGAGAAAAGGTAAGGACATTTTTCAAGTTGTTTTTTGTGCTTGTTGTCGATTTTGCGGGTGGATGTTGGCAAAAAGATGACGTTATCCCTTTAACATGTTTTTGGGTATGGTTTTGGAGTGTTTGAAATACGTTTTTTTTATTCTATTTTTTTCTGTTTTTAGAGAGAGAGGATGAATAAGATTAAGTAATTTCGTGAAAAACAATTGTGGATAAGAAGTGTGCAAATCCGTACACCTAAAATAACCATGGTATTTATGGACTTCAAGTTTTTTATCCGTTCCGATTCGATACATCTTTGTGTAGGTTTAAGGTTTCTAGCTTGCCCCAGAGCATGCCAGGTCAGTAAACTGTTGATGGTCTCTAGGTAGACCTCGACCCGATAATATCTGAAGTGCAGGAGCCTTGATGTAGGTCTTTCGTGAAGATAGGGAATAAAGCGGGGGATAGAAGCAGGTTACTAGAACCCAAATGGTGTGGATTTTGGATTGAGTTCCGTACAATAGAAAGAAAATTGGGTATCTAGTCAAGTTAATGCAAATATTTCAAAGTTTAGCCTATAGAGCCGAACGTCATAACGCTGCCAAAAGCCTTGGTTGTACTACAAAGCTTTTAAGGTTGATGGTTATACCTATAGCAACCAAGCCCGACTCCCTTAAAGCAGTGAATTCATTGATTCAAGTGATCGTAACCTTTTTGAAGGCCTGCAGAATACTTCTTTGAGTAGGTATTGCGGCGCTTGCGCTTGGGAACTAGGTGGCAGACTAGTGTCAATTTTGTCTTCCGTTTATCGAGCTTTCTTTTTCCTTCAGACTCCTTTGTTCAATGAACATTTGACGCCGAAAGTCGAATAAAATGCAGCTATGAACATCGCGCAAGTGTAAGCTGCTTTTTTGTTACGAATTGAATCCATGTTATTCTTTTGTCTGCCGAGCGTCTTTTTCATTGCTCAGCTTGTCTGGAATATTTTGCTTTGAGGAAAGAAAACGGCAGCTCTGGACATCTTCTGTATTTCAAATTAGATCTATGTGCAGACAGACAAGTACGTTCGTGCCCTGGAGTGTTCTACTAATTAATAAATAGATCATAGTTATATGTCATTATCACCTAATAATTACATGTTAATATGGTCTAATTAACAGGTGATAATGACATGTAATTATTACCTACTCCTCCCACAAATCAGCCCAGAACTGATAGGGTTCCGGGACCTAGTTATCTTGTCCAAGTGCTTCTATACCTATCGTTTTCGTCTGAAGTCATTTTTATTTAGAGAGAATGAAATTAGTTACTTTTGAGCGGTAATTGTAAGAATCGTTATTCAGTTGGTATAGGCAACACGAGCAAGAGTCTGAATATATTCGGCGACATATGAAAGGTCATCAAGCCTGCACAGTCAAAGAGTGGTACATTTGGCTAAGACTATAGGCAGGTTATTATCGAGTTTAGTGAATTCAATGAAGTCAAGCTCTTCCATATTCCAATGCACGCCCCAAACTTACGTGTATACTCAGAAGCAAGAGTCATAGATATCATACTATCTCTTATTACCTCCAGGGATGCAGTGAGATTCTTCCTGATTTAAGTTAGCAGACGTTATGCCAAAGCGGGTGCTAGACGAACGTACTTAACTTAGTTTTCAGTTGTTAGATCAATATAGGAATTTGGGTTAATCGCAACAAGGTGGTGCTCGAGGCATAGAGGTTTAATAGTGTTATTTTTCAAAGAATGGCAACCCCTTTCCATCATAGGAACTATTTCCACCACCCCGTCTGATCTCAAGGTTCTACTCAATTAACTGACTTTTTACTTCTGGGCAGAGGCTAGGAACAATCGCCACCTGTTTGATCGCATCTTTGTCTAACAGTCTCGTTTCGAAGACGATCGCGGAGTGAGACACCGAGAATCTGCCTCAAGAATCCCATTTGGAAGATCTCGAGCTAGTTGACGTCCGGCTAGAGCAGTGTCCACATTTCCGATCCATTAAGAAGGTGTTGATCGGAAGGATTAACGTTCCGTAAAGGCGTACTTTCGTTTTGATGGTAATATTTGTTCGTTTCCATTAGCCGCACTTGAGCGAAGCGAATGTTGCTGCTGACTGGAGTAGATCCAGGTAAGAGAGCTGAGTTGGGTTGAGTGGAACTTGTTTCAAGTCGACATCCGTTTATGGGTTGAACTCGGGTTGAAACTGGGCTGACCCTAGATATAAACGGGGTATATGTTCTCCTACCTGGGTCGAGTTGATATTTCGCCTCATATACGCGGGTTGAGTTGAAATTGGGTGGAAGTGACAAGTGACAAATATGAAATCTGTAGACGCAGTGTAAGGATGGTAAACCACAAAATAAATGTCAGTTGAACCCAATTTCAACTCAATCCGCTTAAATGAGGCGTAATATGAACTCGACCTATCTATGTAGGAGAGCTGAATTTAGTTTAGTGGACCCTGGTTTATGATTGGGTTGAAACTAGCTTGTACCTGGGTTGAAACAAGTCATAAATGGGGTATATGTCAGTCTGTGGGCGCTGTGTTTATGTATATCGTTAATAAAACCATACCCAAACCATACCATAATGGTGGCCACGCAACGTAATTTTTTAATAATCCTTATGTCCAAATTAAAAACATTGGTAAATATTGAACTTCTTCTTTTATAGAAAATTGGGGAAATTTCAACCCGAGTATACCGTGAAAATGGCGAGGGGAATATTTTATTAAATATTATATTTACATAGGCAGGCACGTGCAGCACTTCTCTCCGTCAGTGTAAACAGTCGAATCGATTTTCACGAAACAAACATAAAAACGAGGTCCTTGACTTCTGTAAAGTTGTTAACTTTGGATATATGAAACCTTTGAACTAACCAAATGGCATGATATTGAAAAGGGTGTGTTTTTTGTGAATCCGCTGGAATTTCGAAAGTTGTTTACTGAAACGTAAAATTTGTAAAAAAATAGAAATATTTTTCCTTGGAAATTTACGCTCAGTGATTGAACTTGACTCGATGTTGTTTGTATTTCCGTTGCCCGTAGTGATGGCTTTTATGGTTTGGGTAAATTCTAAATATTTTTTTATTCTCAGGAAAAATGTTTGGTAGGCGTAGGAAGGTGGAAGCCGACTTCATTCCGCTAATAATGATTTTTTTCTTCAACTCTTTCACAGGGCTATATTATTATTTGTGCTGTGTGGTCTTTTCTCTTTTCTTTACTCTATGGGTTGGATCAGCCTCCTGAAGATGACATCCATCTTCTCATTCATTTCCTTCTATATCTCCTCCGATCTTACCATGTGTGGTTTAGCTCTGCGCCCCGAAAATTTCTGGCATTGGAAAAGAACGATGAAAGTATCGTCGATATCCGTACCATACCCACTCAGAAGCTTTATGAGTTACCGCAGTCGTTCGTCGTATCCTCTTTATGATAGAGCGGACGTTCCAAAAATGTTCGTCGTCCTGTGATGGAATGGCGTCATCCGCATGACCCTTAAAAAAGGGATCCCTCAAAGGTGCTCACCAGAGCCGGGACAGTCTAGCCGTCTATCTATTTCTTTGGTATCTCTCCTTTTATTTCTTTGTCTTTCTCTGTTTCTTTGGGCATCATAATGATAAAGGTTCTGGTGGATGGCTTTTAGCATCACTTCCATCATTTTCCGCACATTCTCCGATCTTATCATATGGTCCAGGATGTTCTCAGGTGTTAGCTGCATCGCAGGATTGCCTTCAGCCCAATCCTGTGCTACACAAAAATCGGCGGTGTAGACTGTCGTGAAGGCAATAGCTAAGATGTAGTAGCGATAGAATTTTGTTAGTGCTGCTAAGTTCCTTGGGTGACTCAAAGGGTCGATCGTGGGTCATTATATCCTATAAGTTCCAGGACCCTTTTACACTTTAACTCAACTCGCCAAGGCGGTTTGGAAGTTCTGATTCAAATAAAGGAGTTCTGTGCGAAAAGAGGCCAAATGTAATGTTTGTGTATGTAACTTGCACCTCTTAAGAAATGTCAGCACTGAGATTCCATTTGGCAATTTAGAATACATGGTTTGATGACGACACCGCTGGCTCCACCATCGACCCCCTCAGCCACCGTAGGAATGTAGCAGCACTGACAAAATTTTATCGCTACTATCATAATGACTGTTCCTCCGAGTTAAACGCTCTCCTGCCTCCACGGCAATCTTATAACCGCAACACCAGATTAGCCCACTCGTCTCATTCCCTTCACCTGCAACTCCCCCTTTCACGCACTCAACAAGATATGAATTCGTTTGTTAATAGAACAACTCGACTGTGGAATAGTCTCTCGCAGTCAGTATTTCCGAGCTCCTACAACATCCAAGAGTTCAAACGCAGGGTTCATCACCACCTTCTTCAATACCCCCCCGTTCCTTTTAACCCTTAACCTATACCCCCCTCCCCTCCCCGTACTAAGCTTACTGCTAGACATTGCACCATGACGTGACAAATGACATGACGAACTGGTAGTACAAAGGGTGACTCCTGAGCTTAGCACTGTCACATAAAAAAAAAAAAAAAAAAAAAATGGTCTTTGACTAATGGTCGGCCAGACAAGATAAGACCATACTTTGTTTTGGAGTTCTTGATATGGATCTGGAACGTGCTTTCCTTCATTTTTCAAGCCGTAAGAGGAACGCATAGTGACGGGACAGAGATTAGGTCTTTTATTCAGATTAAAAAACGAGCAGATGATAAGATTGACCCCTGGGAGATACCGGCAGGGATGGTGCAGGGTTGAGATTTGGCGCCATCCAAATGCAGCCTTGAGTCAATGCAGATTGCTTGGAGTTTAGGTAATAGAGTCGGTAGCGAAGCTCTGGGGATATTGTAATGATGTTTCGTGCGGTGGTTCTCTTAACATCCTTTGGCGGCGGGTGCTCTGGAGCTCTTTAGGCGGCGGTAGTAGCGTCGCTTAGCAGGGTCATGGCTAACGTTCACGGTTCCAGACCTTGCATGCGACGTCCGCTCATGCGCACGGCCGAGTATATCTTGCTCTACGGAGCAGAGGTGTGGGCGGACGCGCTGCGGTATGAAAAATATCGCAAGCGCATGGTCACAGTACAAAGACGGGAAGCTCTCCGTGTCGCGTGTTCCTACCGTACGGTATCCGAGACCGCAGTGCTGGTGGTCGCCGGAGTCATTCCGATCGACCTGCTAGCCCAGGAGAAGCAGTCGGTCCGTAGAGAGAGGAGCAGGATGGGGAAATGCGAGGCGGTGGGGGCTCTCATGGCCAACAACATAGCTAACGCACTGGGAGGGTGATTCCAGGGGCGAACGGACAACCTGCCTGATCGGACAGCTGAACACCTGGGTAGACCGGGAATTAGGTGATGAGGTTGATTACTAACTTACCCAAATTTTGGCAGGGCACGGCCTTTTGCCGGGCGTACGTAAGGGAAATGGATAGGTGGTGGATGCCGCGTGCCCCTACGGGGACTCCGCTTCGGACGACGCTCACCATACATTCTTCGAATGCATTATGGGGAAGTCGAGCGAAGCGCGCTAGAGCAGAAGCTCGGAAGTATGACCGCCGACACAATTGCTGGGATAATGCTTCAAGGCTCCGAGGAATGTTCGAGGGTGGTGCGGTTTCTCCAGGCCATCCTAAAACGAAGAAAACGGGGACGCAGCTACCCTCCGTCGGTCTCCACGGAGCCCTGGCATCTTCTTGCCCAAGCTGGAGGGGCACGTAAAGGGTCACGTTAGTGACGCCCACCCGAAGTAATGCCTCGCGGCGGTGCCGGGTAGGGTAAGCGCCAGTGAAAGGGGTCAGTAAGAATCTGACACTACCATCTGAATCCGAATCCTCAGCGGTGTCTCCTGTCATGCGTGACAGGCGGTCGAGCATGAATCGAGCTATGTAAGATGCTCACCATCCCTGGTATACTTATCTCTAGGGTTGTATATACAAGTTTTCTTTGTAATGGAATCCGGTATGTTGGTAATGGAATCCGGTTTATGGTCGAGTCTACATCTCGACACTGCTCAAAAATATTGCTAGGAATATGGTCGATCTACACGTCCACACTGTTTTGGCAATATTCGTTCCAGGAGATATGGTCGATTCATACACATTGACACAGTTACGGCCGGAGAAGATCACCTCTCCGGAACGAGTCCGGGAAAGAACTGAATTTATACTAGTGGCTCTGGCTCGGCTTATGTTATAGCCGGAAACCTCTTCTGAGCAGGAAAAGAAGCGTTAAGCTTTGAAGTGAAGCTTTCAAAGAGAACATTTAGTTTGACTCTCTAGGTACCTCACAAGACTTTTGGTAACCCTTTGCACTCCTTAGGCGCCGCTTTTGCGGCATGCTACAGTGGACTAATTCTGTTGGGAGTTGGAGAAATTGGAGTTCAAGGGCTTAATAATCGTCTCCATAGTTTTGGAGAGATTAGAGATAATTACTATTAGATGGTAGTTGCAAGGATTGCTTCAGTTACCTTTTTTCGGTAAAAATTGAATGTTTCTAACAGTCTGGATAAACTCCGGAGATGAAGGATGGGGATTTTGGGCAGAAGATGGCATAGCAATTTCGGGAAGGGACGAATTCGAGGCGAACTGCATTTTTTCGCCAACTGCTTTGCGTACTTGTCCGGGTACCACAAGAGAAGTCCGCTGAAAACCCTGTCCTTGAAAATCTAGTCCTTATGCTGGCAGGAGTATTTTAAAGCAAAACGAATTACACTGGCGGCCTTCCTCGATATTCGGCAATACATTCTTGGACATTGCCGCACGCTTTTGGTGGCACTAGAAATAATGACAAGACACTGATTAGCTTCATTACTATACTAAACTATCACATATGGAAGATCCCGAGTAAAAATGAAAATCGCTCGCAGATAGCATGAAACAGGTAGGCTTGAGAGTAAAAAAAATAAGATTCGTCGATACCTAGCATATAGCAGGCAGGCACGAAAAGCGCCAGTTGACATTGACGAGTCTTATTTTTAAAAAAGCGTGCATGCTAGCTGCAGGCAAGTGTCACTTTTCTTCTTCTTCTTTACGGCTCTACAACCGAGATCCGGTCCTGGCCTCTCGCAACTATTCTCTCCACCGGTCCCGATTCTGAGCCGATGTCATCCATTTGCCATCCCTAAGCTCTGAGCCTCCTGGTCTACGCCATCCTTCTAGCGAGAATTGAATCTCCCTCGCTGTCGCACCCCATAGGTCTTACCGTAGATTAATTTTTACTCACGAATAAAACTCGCCCGCTCCCAGCACGCCCACTCCCGCCAGAGGCATGTACTTTTTCTAGACTAAAGGACTATAAAGGGTACCAATAGCATACTCAGTAAAACTGTTCTCTTTCGATTGTGTAGGTCAAGCAGCATTGGAAGTGGGTAGTAGTTAGCTGGGGGCGGCCTGGTAAAACAACACTCGCGTTTGGAATGATCTATGCCAATGCGGATGCATTTACAAATGCCCATACCGGTAGCTGGAATTTTTATATTTTCGTGTCTGTGGCGGGAGCGTTTATACTTTTGTGGCATGCCTATTTGTTCGCTATGCGTGCCATCTTCGGGCGGATCCATACTAGTAAGAAAAATAACCTCTAAATTTTTTTAAATCGGGATCGGAAAGAAAAAGGACGTAACCGGTATGCCTTGCTTCGAGGATGATGATTCTGGTCTTTAGGCCCTCTCCCACTGTTGTGCTTTCCTTGGAACGACTAGTATAAGCCACAAATCTGTAGGAGGGCTGCAGAGCTTGCTCAAACGCTCTTGCCTTAAAACGTTCAGAGGCAATAGGTCCAAATGACGTATGTGTACATGTAAAAGATAAATATTTGGTGCCCTCTCAATACTTAAAAAAAAAAAAACTTAATAAAAATCGAAATTCCTGACGAGGCACTTTGGAACATATTAGCGCGTTTAATGGAAGAAGGATATAATAGAAATTTGTATACCAACTAATTTTTATCCGACATAAAAGGAGCTCGAACAAGATTTCTTTGTGTATCTAAATGTATGATATCTTTAATAAAAGTTCCCAACAAACGCTTAAGGCTCCAAAATAATAATATGCAGACGAGGCAACCGCACAAAGTCCTTGAAAGCCTCTGTAAAACTGGAATTTTATGTCCTTACTTTCCTCCGCGCTGAACCTCAGGAATGTGTCTTTGATGTAGTTATTGTAGTTAGGTAGTGACCTCGAAGCTAGTTGGTTAAAAACTTTACTTAATGAAAACATTTTTCTTCCCGAAAGGGGACATTCTTTTACGTGTACATAATCTATGTCCTAAGTCCTTTTTATAAAGCCATTATCCTTACTCATCTGCAATTACATAATTTTGAATTAAGACTACATCTTATGCTCTTGTTCTGTTTTATTTGCAGGTACACGGTCGTTGCAAAGGCATTCATTTATTACTTGTTGCCATTATCAATAATTGGCGTTCTGTACATTCTTATGGCCAGAAGATTACATTTAAGCGCTCGTGAAATGCCAGGAGAGATAACAGGACCACAGAGTAGAGCTCAAGCACGTGCCAGACGTCACGTTGCCAGAATGGTTGTTACGTTCGTTATTGGTAAGTGAAATTTACAAAAGGAGAATTTCGTCCTTTAATTTAATCTTTATTAAATTAGTCTTCTTTGCCTGCTTCTTTCCACATCATGTCTTTGAGCTATGGTTTCATCTTAATCCGAATGCATTTAACGATTACGATGAGTTCTGGCATGTTGTTAGGATTGTGGGATTCTGTTCAAGGTGAGTTCAATTTGGATAAAAATGTTTTGTTTTTGTTTTGTATTGTAAGGTTAATGAAATATTTGTGTATTGGAGTGAAATTTACTTTTATTTGGAATTAAAAGGATTTCAAATCGATGGTGCATTTTGGACTAGAAGAAAGTATTCTTACGAAAATTACAATAGGGTTATTGCACATTACACTGTAATGGTTTTTTTTGACTGACTGGCTGACTGTCAAGCTAAATAACACTGCGTCTGGATTCGACAGTTCCTTGCTAATTTAATTTCGACAACAGATGCTATCGATATGGTGACTCGACTACCGAAGCCCGGAATGGTTGTGAATAAGGGTTGCGCAATGGTAACCCCTGACATAACAAATGTTTACAAAAATGTTAAGTTAAGTTAGATCGTCGAGACATTGAAATTGTAGGTGATACAGACAATCAAAAGAGTACAACAAGAGATGAAGTACTGCACTACGCCTACTGCAAAGCTGTTGCTATCAGGTGCGCCGATGATGTCAGTGTCGTGGTACAGGAAGGTCATTCTCAAGCCAATCGAACCAAGTTGCTCGAGAGCGCTGGTATCTACGAGTGATTTGTGATCGAAGGAAGGCTCAACTTTGAGGTGCATTTGACGAACATGGTGGTAAAAACTTCCGTCTCCAGTACACCACTCTCGTGGTTGTTACCTAATATGTATAGGAAGTACAAGGCCAAACCGACGCGTCATTAACACGAAAATACTTGCTAAGTTCTTTTTCAAACAGGGCCAGTGGGGCAAGAACATTGGACTGAATTGCCAACAGGAGTAAAACAAACTCGGTGCCTGCTCGGCTAACTGCCCTTCCAGTAGGCTGTGCCTACCGCACTACGTACGAGCAAGGTCGTCGGAAAGACTCTCATTGGTAAGGGGTCGTCCATAAATTACGTGAGGTGTTTAGGGGGAGGAGGGGGTCGAGCCGAATCTCACCAAATATCACGTGGGGGAGAGGGGGGTCTCCGCAAATATCACGTAATTATTGTTTTTAAAGAAACAGTGTAAAATGGCAAGAAAACTGGGTTAAATTAAATAAAACGTGTTTCTCCACTAAAGACCTCCATTCACTTACAGGCCGCCGGTCAGCAGTGCCCTGTCAGACCAGGTCGACCGCCACGACTAAGCTTGACTCAGTCTAACTGAGGGATAATACTTCAGGTATCCGCCTGACAGGCCGTGGCATGCAGATAAAATCATGATTCTCTACAAACACACAGGCGAAAATGACTGCTTAGCATAGCAGGTTATTAATTCAAAAATGTTCAGGCCTCAACGAAAGCTTCAAGGCGGCTCCAGTCTCACGCCGTGAACACCCGCAAACAAACGCGAACGCGTGTGTGGATTGTTTTCACGCTTAGCTCGCGCCTTGCTTTCTGTTACGGATGGATACAGCGTGAATTCTTGCCGTCAATTCACGGCTCGAGAGTGAATAGAAGTTCAGATCTTCAGGCCCGAACTGACGATAAATGCGAGATTGTCAGCTTTCTTGAACTGCAGGCCCCATACAGTTAGCGGCCAGTGAGTGTATAGTGATACTTGGCCTCAAGGCGAAAACTTTCAGGCCACGGCCTGCTGGCGACCTGTGTGTAAATTGGGGCCTTAAAATATGGGTAAATCCTACACAAAACCTTGTACTCGATTGTTTAGCTTCCACCGGCTAGCCAAACGCGCGACTCGTCGAATGCTGCAAAGTGCGAGCCAAGTAACAGAGACCCGCGAAAAGGCCCTTAGAATTTAGAACTACAAGAAGGCATCCACGCGGGTGTGGATGGTTTTCACGCTTAGCTCGCGTCTTGCTTTCTGTTACGATTGGATACTGCGTGAATTCTTCCCGTAAATTCACGGCTCGAGAGTGAATAGAAGTTCTGATCTTCAGGCCGGACTGACGATAAATGCGATTTTTTCAGCTTTCTTGAACTTCAGGCCATACAGTTGGCGGCTGGTTAGTGTATAGTACTACTTGGCCTCAAGGCAAAAACTTTCAGGTCACGGCCTGCCGTGGGACCTAAGATATGGGTAAATCCTACACAAAAAATTTGCTCGATTTTTTTAGCCTGGCAACGGCTAGCAAAACCCGCGACTCGTCGAATGCTGCAGAGTACGAGTGAAGTAACACTGAACCGTGAAAAGCCCATTAGAATTTAGATCTACAAGAAGGCACACGCCGAATTTTAGCGTAATGAAATGCTTGTTGGGTGAGTGCTCAAGTGTTGGTAGTTGTGTGTCCACCACAAGCGGAAAAACGAGGAGGGCAAGGGAGTCCGCATTATCAGTTATCTCTCTCAACACCCCCCGCCCCCAACCTCTTAAATGAACTTTTTACACGACTTTCACTGGATTTAAATACGGTTACGTACACGGATTTTATAGCGAGGGCCTTTCCTGCAGTTCTATATTCAAAGGAAAGGCCAGCCATGCTGTGGTTACGTATTTTTAATGTAAATACTAGAGATTTTTTAAAATTTGAAAAATCTCACGTGAGATTTGGGGGGGAAGGGAGGGGTTCGAGAGAAATCTCATGATATCTCACCAAGGGGGGAGGGGGGGTCGAAAATTCGCAAAAATCACCTCACGTAATTTATGGACGCCCCCTAATCCGACGGCGGAGTATAAACGTTTGTACGACTCAGAATATGCAAGGGGACGTCGAAGCAGTGCGGCGGATTCTGATGGAGGTAGGACATTTCTACTAGGGGCCGATGATGGACCCATAGACTCACACCAGTGGAGAAATGCGTTATGGTATAGGTCATACCTGCATCGCTTGGACGATTCACCATCCTGCCCAGTATGCCCCAACGATAAAGTTTGCTGTATCACAGGGTCGCGAGAAACAACAGGTGTAACTTATACCAAGCTGGAAGTAACGGTGGAGGCCATCAAATGCAAACAAATTCCATGATAGTTAGCAGTTAGACGCAATATAGTAAGATGGTCCGCGATGAGAATATGTGAATGACCATGCTCTGAAGTGAAGGGGGCCTGGGTAATCCAAAGGTAAGGTGCCTGGCTACCATCCCAGAGGTCCCTCGTTCGAATCGTCCTATCATAGCCACCCCTAGCCCTACCCGCTCCACCTGGCCCATGTCATCGGTTGGTTGATAAGATTCAACTCACTTCAGGAGGCATAACACTCCAGCAAGTTGTTTCCCTGATATCAGAGTCGCGATAGTAATGGTTGGGAGTCGGTGGAATAAAATATCGCGGCTGGTTCTGGTAGTTCCTTCCTCCACTTCTCTCTCTCTCTTCACTATCTTCCGACTAGAGCTGCTGTTTTACATTGCACTCTATATGGAAGAAATAGATTGTCAACAGCACAAAGAGGCTTTCCCTGAGCATCTAGTCTTTCACATAAAAAAATAAACATTTCCAATTCCAGTCGAATTATTGATATTAATTTCTCTGAGAAACCTATTTTCACTCTTGCAGACAGTGCGACCTATTACGTTTATTGTGCCATCCCCGTCTCTAAAAACTCTAGTTAAAGGCGATCAAAGAATCAAAGTGGACGATTAAAATGGAGCGCTCACTAGTCATGCAAGTAGCTCGTAAGGAGCTTTTTGAAAAATTTATATCCAACTACAAAACGGATGATATCGATAGAAGAACGCCCTCGTATTATAAGAAACTTCTCCACAACTCCCGAACTTTTTCAGCAAATTCCAGAAAGCGCATACAGACGTACTGGTAGAGAAAACTCGGGAACCCGGTGATTCGACTAATTTATGGCATCTCACAACAGATTGGTACTCTGACATGGAGGAATTCTTCGACTTAAATTATGCAGCGATATAAGCCCGATTCGAAAAGGAATATTCCAAAACAGATCCAGAATCTCAACCGCAAGAATACCTAAAGATACATTTAAGCGGAGAAGCTGAAGGGCTGCTACGCCAAGTTCAGGTTCCCAATGATAACTATGAGGCAGCTTATAAACTTCTAATGGAAAGATACGACAACGAGCGAGTAATGGTCAATGTGCAACTGCTATTGCTATTCTCTCAACCCACCGTAGCGAATGTGTCTGCACAGGGGATTAAGAATTTAATGGACGTAACCACCGAGTGCTTACAAGCCCTGTACAATTTAGGAATAAAGGTCGACAGCTGGGGCGCTGTGATCATCTCTATACGATAGTCCGAAAATTCTCATCAGACACCAATCAACTATGGGATTTAGGCTATGACAATACCATCGTGGGAGACTATAAGAGAATTTCTAGAAGGGCGCTTTAGGACGTTAGAAGCTGTTACACAGAACGGATCGACCTCAAGTAAACCTTACAGAGAGTTTTCATCGAAGCCATTAACTTCTGCGTAAGCATACCACATAACTATTAACCGGACTTGCGGCTATTGTTTAAACAATCATCATATTCGACAGTGCCAACAATTTAAGGATTTATCTAACTCACAGAAAATGGACGTTGTTACATCAAAGGCGTTGTGTTTGAACTCTTTAGGTGATGGTCAACGGGTAGCATAGTGTTCAAGTCGCGATATACATGCAGATACTGCAAGCAACATCATCATTCAGCATTACATCGCGAGGAAGAAGAAGGAACGATAAACAACATGAGATCCACCTATTCACCACCACCAGAGCAACTTCACAGAGCAAACTAGCCCAGGTGAAATCAAGACTCAAGTTCACCTAACACTAATGTCACAGTATAATGATGAGCAGTGGCGGTTCGTAAGGTTCAGGATAAGGGAAGCAATGCCCAAAGCGAACGATAAAAGTAAAAGTATCGAAGGCTTTATTATATTAACTAAAAAACTGAAAAATAACATATAGTGGAGTCAGATAAGCAAACATATGGAATTGTTTCCAATCTAAGAAAAATGTTTGGAACATGTTAGTTTCATCGAATACTATACGAAGTGGACATTTTCTACCGCAACCGCCGCTATGAGCGTTATCGGCCAGTTAGTGAAAATTTCATCATTTTGGTCGTTCTTTCTAAATATATGTAGATGCATATATCTTGGAATGTGTAGGTCCGTAAAATGCAAAAATATAGACGCTGTTCGTTATGATTTTGGCTATCAGCGGTTACAATATCAAATTTTTATCTGTACACCTAACGTCAAAAAAAAAACTTAAAACTGCTAAAATTTAGATTCTTTGGATTTTTTCAGTCAACTTTATACAATAACTGGCTAAAATTTCAGGTCAAAATATCTTATTCAAGTCCCAAAAATCGACTTCAAATTTGAAAATTAATTGCCCTTCACTTTTGTGCATCGCATGATGTTTTTCCTTTTTTTAATATGCAGTTTCTTTTATGATTATTATTATGTAAGGAATGAGGGGGCAACCCATATGGTGAACACTGCGGCCAAGTTAGGCCTATTGTGTACGTACCTCACTAGCTGAACAGACTATCGGCCTTCCGAATGAAGGCAAGAAGGTCTTTAGTTGATGAAGACCGGACTTGGGCAGAGCTCAAGAGCTCTCTGATAAACGTTCTTCTTCTAAGCCAGATCAGAGCAGGACATTCACAAAGAATATGTGTGGAAGTTTCGTCGCCTTCCAAGCAGAGTCGGCATTCTGTCTCTTGAGACAGTCCTAGGTTGTGGAGGTGGTACCGCAGTCCTACATGGCCAGTGAGATAACCCACCAGCAGCCTTAGGTCCGCTCTGTTTAGAGTAATAGTGTCCCTTAACGCAAAGGGTCTTATAAGATCTTGAGCCTGTCTAAGACCTGGGACTGACTCCCAATAGGCTAGGTTTATTCTCTTAATCCACTCTTCTATCAAGGACTTGGAGGTGGACCAAGAGATGCCATAGAAGGGTTCTGGGACCTGGAACAACGTCTCAGACCCCTCCCTCGCGAGGCTGTCTGCAGCCTCATTTCCCTCGATACCCCAGTGTCCGGGGACCCAGCAGAGCGAGACCTCGTTTCTCTGGTCACGCTCTGGAGTACGTCAAAACACCCTGCAACTATTTTGGAAGAAAACTTCCACGTTGAGAGTGCCTTGATGGCAGCTTGGCTGTCAGAAAAGATTTTAATGTTGGCGCCTTTCAGACCTTTCTCAAGGTTGAGCCTAGCGCAGGTCGCAATGGCATGTATTTCAGTCTGGAAAACAGAGGGCCACTTACCCGTTGCAATCGAGACCTTGGAGTTGGGTCCGGCGACACCAGTGGAGATGGTTTGGATCCCTAGGAAGAATAATTTCCTCCCACTCAGAGCGATCCGGGATAATCGCTCTGAATTTCCTTTGGAACCGCAGTTGACTAACCATATGGTCGGATACGCGGCAGATGGAAATGATTGGGATATTTTTAAGGATATCCATGTGTCCTTTGACCGTATGGGGCCAGTTGGATGAGATCTAAAGTCTCAAGGCACTTATGGCGGCGGATTTCCATATGAAGAGATGCAAAGGGGTCAATCCAATGATTTCTTCCATTGCAGCTGTGGGGCAGGTCCGCAAAGCTCCGGTAATGGAGATGCAAGCAAGCCGTTGCAGCTTGCTGCACTTGAGGATCGACGTAACCTGTTTAGTCTTGGGCCACCAAACTATAGCAGCATAAGTGACAACAGGTTTAACGATCGTATTGTACTTCCAGTACATCATTTGTGGTGTAAGACCCCATGTCTTACCCAGAAGCCTTTTGCAGGCCCATATGGCCCTTGTGGCTTTGCTGATGACGTAGTCAAGTTGAGCGTTCCAGTTCAGCCTCTTGTCTAAATTTACTCCCAAATATTTGACTGAGTCTGAGTACTCAACTGTGGTATTCTGGATACAGATAGGACCTAGGTCCACTTTGTAGCGTTTGGAAAAAGGTACCAGGACAGCCTTATTTGGGTTGATTGACAGACCCTCCTTGGTACACCATCCTTGAACTTCTCGCAGTGCCGTTCTCATGACCTCTGTAATGGTCAAGTCAAACTTCACAGAGACAATGATGGCAAGATCATCTGCATAACCGATGACCTTTTATGATGGTGGACAAGAAAATTTTTTTAAACTTATGAAAAGTGAAAAAATCGAATTCAAAGTCGTAAATTTTTGCTTTGTGTCGAAATAGATTCACTGCTAGCGGGCGTTTTGGCCCTTTTTTCAAATTCTGTAAAACGTCCAAAGAAAAGCTGTTAAGCAAAAATAATCCAAAATCTAAAAAAGATAGTAATAATAAAACCCTATTGTAACCTTCACCTAACATCATTACATTCTTCTTGCAAAAAAAAACACTTCAGGCAGCCCGTACTCAAAAGTGCATTTCATAAAAATAATCTCTATCCTTTAAATCATCATTAAAGAGAATCATAAAAATACAATGGAAGCTACAAAGTTATCAGCTTTTTTCAATAAACACCGCCTGCCACCCCACTAGAATAAATAAATAATTAAATTTAATATTGCTCGAAGCCAGAACAGATTACCAGAAAAAGAAACCAAGAAAACCAAGAGAATATGGTGGATACAGAAAATTTCTTTATCTTCGACGTCTCAGTTCTCGCTGTTCGGTTCCGAAGAAGCTGCGTTTAGCTCAGCTTCTGAGGGTACTGCATTAACGCAAACATTTGTGCGAGTGTAAGTTCAATTAGATTGAATGTGTTGGAGTTTTCACGATTTGATTTTCTGGGCCAAATAAGCTGGAGATATTACAGCTTCCCCATGATGTGTAAGGCCTCGGCCATGATAGGAGTGGCACCAGGAAAATTTAACGTCTCGAATTAGCGGAGAGAGGCACTTTAGTATTGTCACTCTGCCGCTCATCGCTCGCCGCTCATATCATGTTCGAGGCCTAACATAGCAATGGGAAGCTGTAATATCTTCAGCTTTAGTGTTTCTAGAGGAGGAAATATATTAAGATTTTTGTTGTGATTAATCTTGATATATTTTAAAATTTAAATTTATTATTATTTATATAAATTTATTTTTATGAAGTTGCCTATTTGGTCAAGGGAAGCAGTGCTTCCTTTGCTTCCAAAGAGGAACCGCCACTGATGATGAGTTCGCGGTGAATAAGAATGCGCTGGTATTAAGCAAACTGACTAATTGTGCTCCATCAAGGTAAATCAATAATAGAAACTGCAATCACATTCAACACTTAAAACTAGCGGACTCTTGGTACTACCGTCCGACAGAAATTGATATTTTGCTGGGTGCTGATATCTATGGTCAACGGACTTATCCTTAGCAATAAAGGATCTCCTCTCCTCATCTCTATGGAAACGGACTTATCCTTAGCAATAAAGGATCTCCTATAACACAAAAAAACCCTTTGGGATGGATTTTGATCGGAGAAATTGGTACCATGACGTGTTTCTTTTGCAAGTTTGACTCACCAATGTCTTTACCACAGACAGTCTAAACCTAAGCGAGGTGGAATAATAGCATAGATCGTGAACACAAAAAAATCTACCACCATCTCAATTTACCTTATTTAAGGGCGTTCCTTATTTTGTTTCATTTATTTATTTTTATTTTTTTTGCTATCAACGATGCTACAAAAAGATGTTCTGAATTAATAAATTATCTCGCCTTGCATTCTTCAAAATTCACCAACAGAACTCCTATGCCTATTTTTCACAAAACATTTTTTTCCCTGCCTACCCTTTTTTCCAAGTTTTATAAACATCAAAATCTTTTAAGCGGCTTAAAGGGGTATTTCCAGCAGCGAAAATAAGCCCGTCGTTACAAAGTTACTGAGCGCAACCGGATTCTTTGGCTTTAATTACGTTAATTTGACCCAGTTTCCCCTTATTGGGCCTAGGTTTTCTAGATTTGGTACAATAAGGAATAAACAGTATAACAGGTGACAATCAGTCTTACGGAGTTGAAGTTCTCACTACGAAAACACAAATCCCAATCAGTAGCTTAAAAGATACCAATAAGACCAAGTTGATTTTCAAATAAAACTAGTTGGGATGTGGGATTGACCACTTCGGTCCACACGATTAACTTCCCAGTATGATGAACGAAGATGGAATAAACTGGCTTCTTACAAAATAGTTATACGTTTAGCACTATTGGAAAATTGGCTAGTATTAGAACTGATGACAAAGCAATCCCGAGAGAAGCTAGTTCAAATAACTATAATAGAGGTAAATCCACAAGATTTTTCTAGAGAATTTGTTTTTCCTGAACGTTAGCAAACAAACATTTCCTCCGTATTTCGTTCGCTGCACTAAAGCGGGTGTTCAAATTCGTATTGAGCGTGCTGAAGCGCCGTTGACAAACTGGGAAGTGAACGACTTCATTTGGAAATTCCAAAGCTTTCTGGAGATATTAGCAAAACTGTAACTGTAAAGTATAGACGTTTTCAAACCTCGTGACATCCCGCGCATCTTCCCCAGCTAAGCTCTTAAAAATGTTAAAAAGTTCAGACAAAAGCTTCACTTAACTCCTCCTATCAAATCACTTGCTGCCATGTAATCAGTCGCGACTGCGTATTGCTAAAGGGAGGTGTATTTTTCTGGGACTTCGATGATTATTTAAAAAAATTACAAATTATGACTGAAAAACACCCGTTTTTATATATTTTTTTTATTTTAAGGTTTTTATATTTTACACAAATGCCATAGAAATAATTTGTAGTAATTTCTACTAAAAAATACGATATTTGTGTTTTTATCACTTTGATTACTAGATTTTTGACATTTTCCGCCAGTCGCAAGCGCGCTTCTGCCCGGGGAGGTTGTGTTGCTTGCGGCTGCGGAGAACTCTCAATTTATGAATGAAAATGCTCATATCTTTAAAAGAATTTTTTCCAGCAATTCTTTTAATTTATTTTAAATTTAGGGATGGGAAATATTTAGCATAATTATAGTAAAATTATGCTTATTACGATGGATAAACTGCCTTTGTTGAGCAGGAGTTTTACATGTATTTCAAAGCTCTGCTCAATACATATAAAGATTACTTAACTTTATTCATCCGGCATGCGCACATCCCTTCCCAAATTATTTTGTTGAGTTTTTTCTGCGTTTGTTGCCTTTTTAAGTTAAAAGAGGGGAAATGATAGAACAAATTTTATGAAATTGGGCAACGAGGTGCGCAGAACCCTTCAAATTATTTGTGTCACGGAGTTTGAAAACTTCTATACTTGTCAGACTTGACCAAAAAGAACAAATTTTGCGGTAACTACTAGAAATCCCGGGATGAACCGCAATTTCCTGAAACTGTATCACGCGTAGAAAACAATTCCTCGTCAAAAAGTGCTGATCTAAGGTTGGAAAAATTCGTGCTGTTTGTAACGGGTAACGAAATTTTTGCAAGATTTTTAAAAGTTGTCGGATTTTGACAAGTGATGTTTTGTTCGAAGGCTATCGCTGTGCAGAACCCAAAAGAGATCACTTCGTTTAGAACCGGTCTCATTCCATCGAGTTTATTAGATTAGCAAAAGTTATCTATTTAAGGTCTTTCGGACACTGAGCCGAAGTTTTTCCATTTATACAAAAAAAGGCCCGACCGAATGTTATGAAATTTTTTTCTAGGCTTCGTTAATATTCTTCTCTCGGAACCTCAAAGAAGTCGATATAGTTTTTGGTTCGTGCGGTAGCGGTACCCTGCAGTTACAAAAATCACGAACGTCGTTTAAACAAAAAACGGTTCGACCGAATTTTATGAAAATCTTTTCAGATCATATTTTCGTTAATATTCTTCGAACGGCACCTCAACTAAGTCTATATCTTTTATGGTTTGCGCGATCTCGCGCAGGTACAAAAATCACTTATGTCGTTTCAACCAAAAAACGGCTCGAACGAATATTATAAAAATCTTTTCAAATTATATTGTAGCTAATACGAGTCGAACGGCACCTCAACTAAGTCAATATCTTTCGTGGTTCGGGCGATATCGTGCAGATACAAAAATCACTTACGCCGCTTAAACAAAAAAACGGCTCGACCGAATTTTATGAAAATCTTTTCAGATCTTATTTCGGTTAATACGCTTCGAACGACACCTCAACGAAGTCGATATCTTTTTTGGTTCGCGCGATATCGTGCAGGAAAAAATGACCACACACGTACGCACACACACACACATAGGTACTTCCTCCCAATTTTTTGTTTAAAATGCTCCTGGGACCTTGAAAGATGAAAATACGTCAATTTCGATTTCGATTTTCGGACCGATTACAATAATTTCCTATATGGGAAGTTATAAAACGACAGTTAATTTAAGAACTGGAAGGGTCAAAAAAATTAGATGGGAAATAAGTGCTAACTGATTGGTACGAGTAATCGTGTTTGGTGTCAACCTCTACTGAATAGCTGTTTTTTATGTGAAAGTCTAAGCATAGGTGTTAAATAAAATTAAAACTCGATTCAATTTACAATCGGTTTAATTAAAAAATCACCGTTCTACCGTGAGGTATAATTACATATTAATGACAATTTACAATTTTTTTATAAAATTTGTTTTTCATTGCACACTTTTTTTTTCCTTCCATGCGGCTTGAAATAGGAGCTTCAAACGCAGCATCCAAGGACCCAGAATGCCTAAGGGGTCGTAAAATTTTCGCTATCGTTTGTAAAACCTTTCTTTTTGTGATTATCGTGGTAGAATTAATAGTAGCCATAGTAGTATCCACATCCACTGATAATTCGTCCGTGAGCAAATGCCAACGTAAATCCAATACTTTATGTTGCTCCGGCGGTCGTTCCTGGCCTGTAAGTTGGCGATGAATAAACGGATCGTTTGACTTCCACTTATGCTGTAAACATGCTAAGGGCGAAAATAGTTTCCACAGCGACTGGCAAAAACGAATAGAACACACAGCTTTTCTATGAGTATGAAGGGTGCAGCACAATATGCAGACCACTCGACGACGAGGTCGCCGAGAGTGGCGACTCAATCAATCCAAGTTCTATTTCGTAGCCGTCGCCCCTCAAAGTTGCCTGGGCGGTGTGACATGGGATTGTGTTGCTATTCTCGTATGTTCCTGTGCGCGTGTGTAGCATTCGGATGTCGAAGATGATTATTCTTGTATGTGCTTTTTAATTTGTGTGCACTGTCGCCGTCGCCCTTAGCATGTTTACAGCATTACGCTAGTCCATCTATGCTCGTTTCAATATGTAGTCTGCATCCTGATACAACTTCTCGGCCTCCTCCTTGGTATCAGTAGTAAGCACAAGGTCGTCCATGTAAAAACTCGTTCTTAACTTTTTTGTCGATTCAACAAAGAGTTCACTGGCCTCGTCTAGTGCTTTTCGTATGGTTGCTCCTAAGGGCTGCAGCTTACCCCGAATGTAACTCTCGTCATGCGATAAGTTTGTATTGGGGGAAGGATTTCTGTTGAATTTATTCTATTAGCGAACCACAAAAATCTATGACTATCTCGATCTTTGGGGTTAAGAAGAACTTGAAGAAAAGCCTTCTCAATATCGGCCACTATTCCTATCTTACCGCAGCGAAAATTTAGTAGAATTGCTAAAACTTCAGGCAACAAATTAGGTCCTACCTCTAAGTGTTCATTAAGAGGCAAACAATTCGCAGCATGCGCCGATGCGTCAAAGACAATGCGTAATTTTGTTGTCTCCTTGTCTTCTCTGTATACACCTCGATGAGGCATGTAGAATAAATGATTTGGGGTGTCTGAAGTCTCAGGAGCCCTTTCTGCGAAACCTTCTGTAAAAAACTCATTTAGGGCAGCATCGTATTCATTAAGTTTGCCGATGGCACCCAATTTTCTAATCAGTGACTTCATTCTTTGCATGGCTCCAGCCCAGTTATCGTCCAGCACACTATTTTCATCCTTCCAAAGAAGTGATGCTTCATACCTATCACCTTTTCGTTTTATAAACGAATCTGCGTTAAACTTATCCCCTTCGATAACATTATTGGATATCCCCAAGGTCTCCAATTGCCAAAAATTCGTTACCTGATCGTCACATACACAAATACTAAGGGGAGCGATATAATTTAAATTCAAAATATCCGGTGATCTTGGCGAGGGACCTTGCAACGTCCAACCAAGAATAGTATTTATAGCTGTCAACCTGTCTGTGAGTCGTTTGGTTTCTCCAGTTACCAACTGCCAATAGTAGTCCGCCCCTACAAGCACGCCAATACCTTCTTCAGGCTGCTCTCCTAGTACCCGTGCATCTGCTAGAGCTAGATTTCTGAAATATATACCATTAGAATTTGGAATTGTAAGTACATCAGCGCAAATCTCTGGCACTTCGAGCGCCTCTATAATTATGTTGTGGTCATCATGCTGGCTGCGAAGAACGAGTCGAACTTTATTGCACCTCTTCCGAGGGGGTCTACCTTCACTTCCAAATGGCAGCAAACAGACATTATGCGTACCCACTATCGGCAAAGTTAAATTACGCACAATGCTAGTTTTGACGAATGACAGCTGACTACCTCCATCCATCACTATTCGAATAAATAATGCCTCATTACCCAGATTCTTTGAGATGAATGCACTGGCCGTTTGTAAGTAAACGTCGTTAATGCGTTGGTCTGCTTTTGTAGTAAATAGGTTTACTGCTTGATGAGCTGAAGTTGACCCTGGCTTGATAACCGAATCAATTTGACGGTTAGCAATATTATAACCCGCGTTACTGCCTTGAGCTGTATCTCCAACTTTCACATAATGGGGATCACACATACAGGTGGCATGTCGTCCTTTACATGTGTTGCATTTAATGAACTTGTTCCTACACTGTTTAGCGTTATGTCCGCGCTTGCAACACCGATAACATCTGCCGTCTGTTTTAAGAAGCCGTTTTTTCTCATGCAGGGGTTTTGTACTGTTGCAATCCTTCGTCTCGTGATTAGTAGCCTGGCAAAAAAAGCAACGATTTCCATTTGTTCCTGCCGTAAACAATCCTACAGCCGTTTTGAAGGGTTTGATGTTCGGAACTGATTGACCACGATGTAGATTCGTCTTTGCTTCATTTGCCTTCTCAAGAGATTCGGCCTCTCGTTTCAAGAATTTTAATAGACAATGCACTTGACTATCGTTTATTGGCTGTAAAGATGAATGGGTAGATGAATTGTCTACATTGACAATTTGATCTCTCTCTGCTTCGGTTTGCTTTGACGGGTGTTGGTCCATGACTTCGTCGTAGTAGCGGTGAAAATCTACTCTTAGATCATTCGGTAAACAGCGTAATAAAACACCCTTTAACATGACAAAATAGTTTAATGATGAAATACCTATAGTCCAGTCAAATTAGAGGTTTGACTGGAAGATAATTCGGAAGTTGCTGAAAATTGGAACAGCCCTTAAAAACATTATTATACATAAGCTGTAGAGACTGCCACGCGATTGGACGACTGCAAACTTTTTTATTCAAGGTCAAAGGGTCAAAATATCAGTTTTTTGCAAATATATGCTAAACCGTACGTCTTATCAGAAAATTGTGTTTACAACGTTTGTAGATTAGGCGATTATCTACAAAAAAATATATTATACATTTTCTCGTAGGAATTGCCATTTCTGAGATATTGTCGTTTTAATAAGTTAAAATACTCATATTCTATCATTCCCGACTTGTAAAGGTCATCAGAAATTTAATAAATCCTTTGTTCTTCTTCTTCTTCTTTGATCCGTTAGCTGGCGGTCCGAGCGGGACGTCCCCGCAACGGATACGCTGCTGTCGGTGCCGCTGGGTCCCGAACTCTATTCACGATTCGCTTCCATTCTTCTCGGGTTTTGGCGGTGTCTCGAGCCTCGGTAACTGATAATCTTTGATTCTTTAGGTCGCCCTCGATATTCTTTAGCCAAGTTTTCTTCGGTGCCAATCGCTGGATTTTCCAGTCTGCGGGACGGTCTCGCCAGAGAAGTTTACGTGGCAAGCGGTTATCATCCATTCGGCAAACATGTCCAAACCACCGTAGTCGACGTTTTTGCATTTCTTCTTCGATCAGTGTTTGCTGATCGCATCTTTGTCTGACAACCTCATTTCGAAGGCGATCACGGAGTGAGACACGGAGGATCTGCCTCAAACATCGCATTTGGAAGACCTCGAGCTTCTTAACGTCCGATTTGAGCAGTGTCCACGTTTCAGATCCATAAAGAAGAATCGGAAGAATCAACGTTCGGTAAAGACGTAGTTTTGTTTTGATGGAAATATTTGCTCGTTTCCATATGCACCACTTGAGCGAGGCGAATGTTGCTGTTGCCTGGCCGATACGGCTGTGAACGTCGGCCGTCGATGCTACTTTCGTTTCCTCAACCAATGATCCCAAATATTTGAACCTTGGAACCTGTTCGATTTGGGTTCCATCGAGGTGAACACTGGCTCTTGATCCATCCGTTGTGAGCACTTTGGTCTTTTCCGCATTGATTTTTAACCCGTATGATTGGGCGATGCGGGAAATATCGTATAAGATGTCCGTTGCTTCGGCATCCGTGTCGGCGAAAACAGCGCTATCGTCGGCGAACATTAAGTCTGTTACGAAGTTGTTGTCGTCGTATTGAACTCCGAGTCGTCCATCGAATGCTTCACGCATAATCGCGTCGATCCTTTGTTGGAGTACGCGGCTAATATTTTCAGGGGTGATTCCTGGATGTCTTTGGAGAAAAAAATTGTTCTACAGAAGGCGGCTATCTCCACTATCCACTAAGATACAGGGTGATTAGGGAAAAAATTTTGTTTTTTTTTTTAAATTTACTGAAATTTGAATAACTCCTAAAGTAATTATCATAAAGTAGCCTAATTAGGCTCATCTTTTAGGTAAATGTGTATTCTTTTATTTGGTATAAAGCACAGCAACCTGAGTGACTCCGTTCAAAAAATATATAGGCTCAAACCAATGCTTTGCATCTAGACCTGGCAGATTTCTTCGTTTTTCTCAGAAAATTCGTTACTAACAGTACATTTTTTTTGCTTTTCTGATGCACCAAACTATTACCTACAATATTTCCATACACAATAAGTGTTTATTTTGGGTAGTTTTGTAGGTAGTAGTAGTAGTAGTAGTTTTATCGTGAACAATTAAAAAGTTACTCGTCTATCAACTGCGGCATAGTAGCATTGGTTTGAGCCTACATATTTTTTGAACGGAGTCACTCAGGTTGCTGTGCTTTATACCAAATAAAAGAATACACATTTACCTAAAAGATGAGCCTAATTAGGCTACTTTATGATAATTACTTTAGGAGTTATTCAAATTTCAGTAAATTTAAAAAAAAAACAAAATTTTTTCCCTAATCACCCTGTATCTTAGTGGATAGTGGAGATAGCCGCCCTCTGTAGAACAATTTTTTTCTCCAAAGACATCCAGGAATCACCCCTGAAAATATTAGCCGCGTACTCCAACAAAGGATTTATTAAATTTCTGATGACCTTTACAAGTCGGGATAGATAGAATATGAGTATTTTAACTTATTAAAACGACAATATCTCAGAAATGGCAATTCCTACGAGAAAATGTATAATATATTTTTTTGTAGATAATCGCCTAATCTACAAACGTTGTAAACACAATTTTCTGATAAGACGTACGGTTTAGCATATATTTGCAAAAAACTGATATTTTGACCCTTTGACCTTGAATAAAAAAGTTTGCAGTCGTCCAATCGCGTGGCAGTCTCTACAGCTTATGTATAATAATGTTTTTAAGGGCTGTTCCAATTTTCAGCAACTTCCGAATTATCTTCCAATTATGGCGTTTTTTCGTCTATTTTGACTGGACTACTATAGCTGCTAAAGAACGAGTAGAAGCTAGAACTATGTTATACAATCGGCGAAGGCCGGGTGCGTCAGACTTTGAAACTACAGGCTGGGATGACAACAAGCGTTGCATAGTATGATCAATAATCTTATCTATATTGCCATTCTCTTCCCTCAATAAAGAAATTGCTGCATCATAGCAGGACTCGGACGGTGTGAAGCCAGCGATAGTTTCTAGCGCCCTGCCAGTTAGCACTGACTCCAAGTAATTAAATTTGTCGGCAGCTTGTAGCGACGGATTTTCATGCACTAACGTGCGATATTGTTCCCAAATAGGAACAGATTCTTGGTAATTTCCTGAAAACTTCTTCGGGTTGAACCTGTGCAGCTCCACTACTTGTTTGACTGTTTTTAATGTTGCTTCTGTCCTCAGGGATGTATTAGCCGTTGGTGCAATAATCAAATGCTTCTCACAGATGGACCGTATCTTTGCCAGTCTTTGTTTTACGCGAGCTGTAGCACTTATAGCTTTGTCGTCATAGTCCGCCACACTCTCCGATTCCTTCTCAAAATCCTGCTTTATAAAGGGCCTGATCTCGAGATTCGCTTTTTGTAGAGCTTCATAGGCGGCCGTTAATCTGTCTAAATGTACCAATAACTCCTCTTCTAGACCTTCTAGCCGCTCGATAGATAAATCGCTCGTTATTGCGATCTCAAGCTCTTCGTTTATGGCTATTTCAATTTTGGTAACTTGTCCGCGGTAGATAGCACGACTTGCTCGCTCCATGACTTTTTCCGATTTCTCGCGATACGTTAAATAAGCTCGATAATATGTAATATTATATCTTTATTTTATTGCGACTCCCAGATCCCGGGTTTCGGCACCATAAATAAAAATAAAACTCGATTCAATTTACAATCGGTTTAATTAAAAAATCACCGTTCTACCGTGAGGTATAATTACATATGAATGACAATTTACAATTTTTTTTATAAAGTTTGTTTTTCATTGCACACTTATTCATTATCGGAAATGTTTTACTAAGTTCATTTTGTACAGTGTTTTCTATAATTTTTTATAGGTGTCAACTTTATACTATGCCGATGATGATGTAATGTCTAGTTGTAAGCTTAGCTCATAGAAAAAGGATATGATGGGTTAAGGGTAGTCTAGAGGATGCATGTTGGTCGATGGTTAGGCAGGGCAATTTCTACAATTTGGTGCAGATTATTGGTGTCAGCAAAGAGCTTAGCGTCTTCTCCAGAAACACTGGAGTCTATTTATATTAGGAACATTGAATGTGTTAGAAATACCATCTTAACCATTGAGGCTTCAAGTATTTAGCTAGTTGGCTGATCCAGTATATCTGACTCAGAGGCCACGAAAACGGAAATTCGTTTGAGTGTCACGACTCT
The DNA here is from genome assembly GCA_949987705.1 of Thereva unica. Lineage (NCBI taxonomy): Eukaryota > Metazoa > Arthropoda > Insecta > Diptera > Therevidae > Thereva > Thereva unica. The sequence goes on along the minus strand of CATLJY010000195.1, from coordinate 24,709 downwards.
TTAAAGAGGCCAGTCCCGGAAAGGAGTAATTTTTATTAATTCATTTGACCACTTCACAACTTGTATCAAAAACGAAATCTTTTTAAAAGCATCTTTCATGTCGACCTAATGGCATCTAAGTAAAGGCTGTATCAGTTCCAAAGCAGCGCAACAAAAATATCAGCAGCAAACTGTTTCTATTGGTCAAAGCGGGTCACATGACCACAGAAGCAGCACTGAATGCTGCCGCTGCATTTTCATTCCTAATCCTAATTTTGCTGCCCATCAAGGCAGCTTTTTTTGACATTTCAGTTTTTTATTTAAGACGCTTACCACGCTTACAACCGCCGCTGCCTGCTGCTGCTACAACGAATCTGATACAAGAAGCAGCATGCTGCCTCTTCCGCTGCTGCTGTCGCTGCTCAAAAATTTAATCTGATACGGCCTTAAGTCGTGTGGGTCCTTCTAAGAACTCCACAAAACATACTCCTGCTTTTAAATTTTTCAGCTCATATAGAGCTTCCGAGTACTTCAAGATCTTTGACTATTAATATAAGCCAAGTGCCGTTTTAACCAATTCATTTTGATTCAAGTTAATTGAGATTTATCATACAAGGAAGTCTTGAGAATCAAGATAAAATGCGTAGCAGGATGCCTCGCTCTATGTCAGTTCGGCATAAATGGAACATTAACAACGAAACAAAGTGCTAATCCCCCTCTCATCCAAACGGGAGCGCTGCCGAGGAGCTGGCTCACAAAAACGTGATTGATGACAGCGATGCTCCGCCAAATGATTGAGTATTCATGCATCCTCTATAAATTAACTTCCTGATGAAGAACTACTCCATCATGGATCATGGCCATGCAAATGTAATATATGGAGCTAGCCTACCCCCGCGGCTAAGTTCATTCAAAACACTGACCCAATTACATACTCCACCGAACCCCGACAATGCTGGACGGGGGTAGTGCCTTTCAATATTCAGGGCTCGTTAAAGGGGTTAATTCGGGTTAAATTTCAAAATTTCATCCCTTTGCTGAATGGGGATGTAAACAACGCAAAATCGCTGATACAGGGTGGTTCTTATGCTGGGCATTATCGCTGTTGTTATTGTTTATTTAATCGGGCACGTGTGGTGGAAATTTTCTCGATGACTTTCGCCAGCGATTTTATGGGCGAATATTACTTTGACGTGCCGAAAACTTTATTGAATTCAAAACATCTGCACCTGGGCGATAGCGCTGCGGTGTGAGGGAATGTGATATTTCCAGCACGTTCGATTGGAATTAATTAACAAAACATCCTGTGCCCTGCAAACTGGACGAATAACCCTTTTGAACTATGGTGAAAATTGCAGCTCGCACACGGAGAAAAATGATATATTAGAATTTACATAAAAAGTTATGTCAATTTTCTAAAGTAATTTTTATATAATTTTCAATAGGGGCCACATAAGATTAATGTTAAAATTATTTTAGACATCACTAAAAATTGCTTATTAATTTAAGTAACTCCTTTTCTTAGTTATTTCATCGGTTTTCAGTAACTTTAACATTAAACCAATGCTACATTTCCTTGTCGAAAATATAAAAAAAATTTCGAGCTGGTTTACTTAATACCTTATGTAAAAATTACTTGCTTGTAGAGCTACATTTACTTCCATGCAAAGTAATATAAACATACGGTGCCCGTGAATTTCTGAGAACTCAGTCAACGGTTTTGTTTTCTTCAGAGTTATGTACGTTTGACACAACTACAAAATAAAAACAACTCATCAGCGAGGTCATTTATACGGTGCTAATACGAAAAACGTACTCCCTCCATTTCTCGATTGACCGTTTGAATTTTCAGTTAACCTTCAGCAGTGATCTGAGACACATTGTTTTTAATTCCATGTTTCAGTGCTTTGTTATATGGATTAAACTTTTTTAAGTGATTAATATACGCAGATACGTAGTTTAATATAGTTTAAAGTGATTTGGGTTAAAATAATATATTTTTGCTGAAAATGACTGCAAATGATGGATTTACTGGATCAAATGAGGTTCGTATAAATGTATAAGTATTTAATTTATTTCTTCTAAAACAATTTGAAAACGATGTCTTTTTTTCTGTAGTATGCTCAATATGTTGGCATGTTTTCGGATATTCCATCAGGTATATGAAGTGTGAATGTTTTATTAATTTTTAATGCTAAGAAAAAAAATACTTCCACTCGAATGAGTGTATATATAATCTAAAATTTGTTGAAAACAAGAAAAGTATCGTTAGTTATTGAAGTATTTTTTCTTTTCTTTTAAATATTTACTACATGTGGACAGTATATATTTTTTTAATACTAATTTTGTTATATTTTTTTTCCGAATGGTTTGTTTTTAGTTGTGCCTAATCCTCTGTTTGTTAATACTAATCACACCATGACTTCACAAGCTTATAGTGAACCATGCAATACTGATAATGCACCTCCTCAATTATTTTTGTGTAACACTACTACTATTGCAAATTCTTCCTCGAATGTTGTATCTGGAACTAATGATTCAGAATTGAGTAAGTCTGAGAATAGTTCCAACGGCAATGCAAATTCTTCTTCAAATGTTGTGATTGAAAATGATAACTCAGAATCGAATGTGTCTGAAAATAATAATGTGTTTGACGATCCATTATTTAAATCACGTCTTGCCACTTTGACAACTAATCTTAAAAATATAATTCGCACGGATTATAGAGGAGAGGAAGTTTTAACACAGTTTAAAAACAGTAGCACCTTAGATAGGCATAAATTAGCTAGAATCATTATAGATTCTAAGCCAATTCATGAACGGTATTTATTTTTGAGAATATGATCTTTTAAAATCAACGTCGTGTAAATTAATTTGGATTTTTTTATCAATAAAGCTGCTTATTTTCAGTATCAACAGTAAAGAGTTTATAGATTGGGCTGCAGATATCGTTCGTCTATTTCCACATGAAAAAACGAATACGTGGTTCACGGCTTATCAAGAAAATTTAATTGGATCTACTGGCATTCTATACAATAGATACATCAATAAGAGGCGCCGTTCTCGAGAAATAGGCACGTTGACGACACCTAAGCGAGGAAAAAGTAAATTTTTTTTAGCATGATTAATGCTTATACTTTTCTTTAAATAATAAAATTCAATTTTATTGACACTTGCAGAAGCTAAAGTTCAAAAATTGGATATCTCAACTAACGAAGACATTGCTTGGTTAAAACATTGTAATTCTCCATGGGAAGAAGTATTATTTCGATGGAATCGAAGTCGTGATTTCTTCTTTGTGCCCCTTTAATCCCTCATGGGACATAGGGCGGAAACAGTTGCCCTCCAGCGGACTCTGTTTTGCGCGACAGCTCTCAGCTCTGACCAGGATCTCCCAGTTGTTGCGGCCTCTGCTAGTAGGGTCCTCCTCCACGTTGTTCTAGGTCTTCCAACTCGACGGGATCCTTGCGGGTTCCAGTCAAGGGCCTGTTTGGCTAGGTTTTCGTTATCGCGTCGCAAGGTGTGGCCAACCCAATTCCATTTCCTTCGCCTGATTTGGTCGTCTATCCTTTCTTGGCCGGCACGGCGCCATAGCTCTTCATTTGAAATTCTATCTTGCCAGCGGATTTTTAGGATACGACGCAGGCATCTGTTGATGAAGACTTGTAGGCGCCCTGTGATGAATTGGGTGACTTTCCATGTTTCGCAACCGTACAAAAGAACTGCCTTAACGTTGGAGTTGAACAGCCGCAATTTGGTGTTAGTTGAGATCTCCGTTGATCTCCATATGCGGAACAGGCATGCATATGCGCTTCGTGCTTTATTTATTCTGGAACTGACGTCTTCTTCTGCACCGCCATTTTCGGTAATAATGCTACCGAGGTAGCAGAATTTATCTACCAGTTCCACGTCACGGTTATTCAGCGCAGTTCGTTCAAGTGTGTTTGCATTTATCCGCATTTCTTTGGTTTTGTTCGGATTCAGCCTTAAGCCTGCTAGACTACTTTCTGTTGCCAAATTGTTTAACATGTTTTTTAGCTCCTGATGTCTGTGGGCCAGCAAACAGATATCATCCGCGTAGTCGAGGTCCTTAAGGCGATCTAGCAAACCCCATTGTATGCCGCCTGTTCTACTATCTAGAGCGCCGACAAGAATGTCATTTATTACTATAAGAAATAGTAATGGCGAAAGTAGACATCCTTGTCGTACTCCTGAATTCACCTCGAAGCTGTCGGATAATTTTCCATTATGGAGAACTCTGCATTTGGAATTGTTGTAAAGGGCTTTTATCAATTCTATTATTTTATCAGGCAGTCCACGTCGCCGTAGTGCCTGCCATATAAAGCTCCTATTAACCGAGTCGAACGCTTTCTCATAATCTACGAAAGCAAGGTAAAGGGGGGATCGGAATTCAGTAGACTGCTCCACTATGATTCTCAAGGTGTTAATATGGTCTATACATGAGCGGCCCTTCCTGAATCCGGCCTGCTGCCTTCTAAGCGTTCGGTCTACTGCCTCTCTTATCCTTGATAATATAACGTGGGACAGGATTTTACCCACAGTAGATAATAGACAGATGCCTCTCCAGTTGTCGCATATTGTTAGGTCCCCCTTTTTGGGTATTTTGACTATGATACCTTCCGTCCAATCCTCCGGAAAGGTACAGGTGTTCCATGCTATTTCCAGGATTGGCTGAAGCGCATCTGCTATGAGGCTTGAATCGGCTTTCAACAATTCTGGCGGGATGCCATCTTTTCCAGCTGCTTTACCATTGGCCATCGCATGAATTGCGGTTACTATTTCCGTCTTGGATGGGGCCCGGGTGTTGATTCTAATCGGCTGTGCATTGTTGCTGTTTTCCTGAGGTTCTTGTGCAAGTGAACCATTCAGGGCGGCGAAGAAGTAATCTCTCCATCTTTGGAGTTGCTCCTCGTCGCTGCACAACAGCCTTCCATCCTCACTCTTAACGGCATGTTTTTTAGTAGAGTGCTTTCCCGAGAGCTGTTTAGTAATTTGGTACAGCACTTTACTGTTGCCTGTGTTTGCCGCGTTTTCCGCTTTTTCTGCGAGCTCATTTATCTGCTGCCTTTTATCACGCCGGACACTTCTCTTTACTTCCCGGTGTAATTGGGAATATTCCCGTTCAAGTTGGTGACGTCTTTCCGGGTCGCTTGTAGAGTTTACGTTATTTTTGAGGGCCCTCCTGCGTTCTATTTTTTGCCAGGTAGTGTCCGAGATCCAATGTTGCATGTTTCTCTGGACATAACCGACGCTCGTTTCCGCAGCCGTCAATATAGCGCCCTTTGTTCTACTCCACAGCTCTTCAATATTTGTGTCGTCAGAAACGGTTTGCTGGTTTAATATTTGCTGCAGGTTTCCAGCAAATTCTCGCTTTTTAGCGGTCTCCTGCAGAAGGTCAACGTTAAACCGTCTACGGTTTATAACATCGCGTTGAACGTTTCTGATTGCAGCGATTCTAAGGCGAATAGTTGCTACTACCAAATGGTGGTCGCTTCCAGTGTCCGCTCCCCTGAAGCTCCTGACATCCTCCAGAATGGTTCTCCATCTGCGGCTGACGGCCACGTGATCTATCTGATTTCTCGTTCTACCATCGGGTGATACCCAGGTCTCTTTGTGTATCTTCTTGTGGCAAAAGTAAGTTCCACCTACCATGAGTTGATGGGAACTACAAAAGTCAACGAAAAGCTCACCATTGTTATTGGTAACCTGGCTTAGGCCTTGTTTTCCAATTGTTTGTTCAAGACCGGTGTTGTCGCGGCCGATTTGTGCGTTTAAGTCACCCATTAATACAATGATGTCTCCCCTTGGAATAGAGCGAAAAACCTCATTCAGTCGCATATAGAACTCGTCTTTGATGTCATCTTCTGCGTCTTCAGTTGGAGCATAGCATTGGACTACCGTAGTACTTCTTAGTCTGGTACGCAGGCGCACGGTAATAATCCTCTCAGAAACTGGTGACCAGCTAATGAGGCTGGACCTGGCTTCTTTGGTGAGTATTACGCCAACGCCACTCCTACGGCTTTCAGTTTCATTTCTCCCAGAATATAAGAAGGACTCACCATTTGGGCAGATATGTTCCCCCGCATCGGGCCATCTGGTCTCGCTAAGTCCCATGATCTTGATTTTATATCGATTCATCTCGTTGAGGACTTCATCCAGCCGTCCCTCAGCAAGCATTGTTCTCACATTCCATGATCCGATTCGTGTCCTTGTTCGAAAAGCAAAGGTCGTCGTCGTGTTGTCCATCCGGTTCCGAGGCATTGTTTGCCGATTCGTAGCAATGGTGATTTTTATGGGAGCGGGTTGCTAACCCTCAGCCCAACCGACTTAAAGCTCTGTTTTGTGGCGCAGAGAGCTCGCCATTCGCCCGTCTCCCGTTAGCTCCTTCCGAAGAAGTACCCCAGAGGGCACCGCGGGGAGGTGGGATTAGGACTTGCTAACAGGTCTGCTAGGTGTTTGTATGCAGTAGATCTTCTCGGATTTTAATAGAAGTGACAAATCGGGTGTCACCACCTTCCGAGATCTTTGTTAGCCGTTCGCCCCCCCTGTCGTGATTTACGTGAGAAAAATTATACTGGTGACATCCAATCATATTACGACGATTACTTTGCTCTTCGACTGGCTAATGGATATCTTTTACTTCAAGAAGATTTTTCTGCTAAATTTCCTGATGCTAAGGATAATTTTTTTGTGAATTGGCCGAAAACTGCAAAAACATTAATTTCACTTGCCCAAAATTCATCTGTTCAAGAAATTATAGACATTTTAAAATATAACGACGATCTCATTTCAAGCGGTAAGTTATATTTTACATTTTTGACTGAATACAAGAACGTGTTGAAAAAATGAATAACAAAGTTTATAGAACGGTGTATTGATTTCCAGGAAAGGTGAATCTGTTAGCATTTTTTGTCCTACCATATTTGTTGGGTCCATCACAGTGGGGCAAAGGAAAAAATCGAAGATGTTCCAAACTTGAAGTCCAGAAAATACTTTTTGTACATGCAGTGGTAAGCGGTTTTTTTACAGAAAGCTAAACAAATGATTATTTATATATTATGTAAATAAAATTCCAGAAATCAGAAGATCTGCCTATAATCCTCTATCAGAGACAGAAGTTAGTGGAGCGAAGTAAAAGTACCTGCCAGCCATTCTGCACATTTGTAGGCAAGTTAAATGGTGCAATTTCTTCATCTTTAACAATTAATAATATTACTTATAATTTACCTTCCCCTGAACAATGTATCGATATGTGTTTCAAATCGCATTATGGACTTCATGCTGAATATCAAAAAGAATGTAAGCATATTTGGATTTTTATCGAAAAACTAATTTATAAAATGAGTATTAGTCCAGAAAAATATACCGATGTTTCCAGTTTGATTTCCGACATAGAAGTGTATGAAAATAATGGTCAATAATTTTTTCTTGAATTTAAAACTCTAATTTCGAAATTTTTAAATATGAATTGCCATCAATGTAACTTATTCTTTGATACATCAAATCACTTAATTTGGCATTTAAAAAATGTTCATAATATGAAACCTCATGATAATTATTTTTGTACTATTAATGAATGTAATCGTCAATATAACTCAGTCAATTCTTTCAGAAAACATTTAAATTTATTACATGTGCATTCTGTTTCGGAAATTGAATCTGATACAGGGTTTAACAGGCTACATAATAATGATGATAACTGTTCAATTAATAATATGATAAGTCAAGAAAAAATGTTTGATAGCAGTTGTACTCAAGTGAGCTTAAATGAATCATATTGTGAGTCTTCGACGACAGATTTAGTGGCTACTAATACTATCAATGTAAAAGAATTAATCAAATCTGAAGTTTGTTCATTTGTATTAAGTATGTATAATGAATCATTAATATCACGGAAAAATGTTCAATTTATTTTAGATAATGTAAGATCACTAGTCGAAGACTCTTTTATTCCAAACATACAAGAAAAAGTACGTGAAGTATTACAGTCACTTAATTTAAATGATACACAAATATCTGATAATTTAAATTCTATATTTGAAGATTTCAGTGAAGTTTTCAATGATTTTCATTCAGAATATAAACGATTTCAATATTTAGAAACATATAAATTATACTGTCCTCCTGAAAAGTTTCAGATAGGTCAATCAAAAATAGCAAAGAAAATAAATAATCACATCGTTGAACGTGTGATAAATGTTACTGCAGAATACATATCATTAGATAAAACATTGAAAGTTTTCTTAGAAGCTCCTAATATATTGAAAGAAATTAAAGAATATATGAACGAATTGGAACATGATTTTCATTCTTTGCGAAATGTAATACAAGGTAGTTTGTGGCGGTTAAAAAAAAATGAATTTGGTGATAAATTTGTTCTTCCATTGTTCGTCTATTTTGACGAATACGAAGCAGGAAACCCTCTTGGTGCTCATGCTGGTTTCAATAAACTAGGTGCAGTCTATGTATCTATCGCGTGTTTGCCACCCAAACGTGCATCTACTATAAATAATATTTTCTTAGCTTTATTATTTCATTCAGACGATCGCAAAGATTTTGGTAATGCAGCTGTGTTCAATCAATTGATACATAAATTGAACAATTTGTATCAAACTGGAATAATTGTGAAAAATGAGGGCCAGGAAGAAAAAATTTATTTTCAATGTGTTGCAATTTTGGGTGACAATCTAGGATTGAATGGAATATTAGGTTTTGTTGAAAGTTTCTCTAGCAATTTTTATTGTAGAATTTGTAGGTCTTCAAATGCAGAATGTCAAGTTCAGTGCTTAGAAAATTTTTACACATTAAGAACTCCTGAAAATTATAAAATTGATGTCGATTTACAAGACCAGAGTAAGACAGGTATTAAAGAATTGTGTATATGGAATCGTCTCGAAGGGTTTCATGTTTGCAGCAATATGATAGTAGATCTCATGCATGACCTCCATGAGGGAGTCTGCATTTACGTTATGACATCAATAGTGAATTATTTTATCTTCCAACTAAAAGCCTTTGATTTATCTCTACTAAATTTTAGATTGAGAGTTTTTAATTATGGTCCATTGGAATCCTCAAATAAACCTCCACAATTAAAATTAGAATCAGCAAAAAACGTGAAATTTAAAATGTCAGCTAGTGAAGCACTATGTTTTGTACGTATTTTTCCGTTTTTAGTTGGAGACTTGATTCCCAATAATGATCCAGTTTGGCAACTATACTTAAAATTAAGAGTTATTGTTCAGTTCTTAACGTCACCCAAAATAAAATCTGAGTATCTGCCTTGGTTGAAATCTTTAATTTATGTTCATCATAAACAATATCAAGAATTGTTTAACGAAACTTTGACACCAAAGTTTCACTTCTTAACACATTATATCAGAATAATTCTTTCTCTTGGACCACCTGTTCGTTACTCTACTATGCGATATGAATCGAAACATAGAGAGGGTAAAATTACTGCAAATCTTTCGCATAATCGAACAAATGTGATCCATACCATAGCTGTGAAAAATCAATTAAAATTCTGTTCATATATTAATAATTTAAGTCTATCTCAAGATAGAGAAATAGGAACTCAAAGAAAACTTTCAAAGAATGTTTACAAAAAATACTTTTCAAACATAGTTCCTAAAAACTCTATAAATGAAGTTTCCTGGCTGATTGTTTCAGGAATTAAATATACAGCAGAAACAGTAATTATAGTTGAAATAAACACTTTCCCTGTTTTTGGAATTATCGATAGCGTGTATATTGCTAATAATAATTCGTATTTTTTAGTACATAAGTTACATTCTATTTGTTTTAATAATCATTTTTTTGCATATGAAGTTAAAAGGAGTGAAAATTTGAATGTAATACTTTATGATAATCTCCCAAGTTTTGAACAATGTCTCTTTATTGAAAAAAATGAAAAATTATTTGTAATGACTCGTTGTATGATTTGAACATTGTAAGACAAATATTGAATAATAAATAAAATCTATAATATATATGAATTTGTTATTGCATTTTTTTTTAAATAATACCCATAGCTAAAAAATACAAAATGATTGTATACCTATTAGGTATAATTTACATTAAATAAAAGTAATATTTAAGGAGCTTGACTATTATTTTATTTATGTTACTCTTCTATTTAACTTGAGTAGAGTTTATTCTTAATCTCTTATGTAGCTTTTACATAAGTTTTATACTGCGATAAGTTTCTATTTTTACAAATATTTTCGGCAAATATTACATAAGTTGTAATGTAAATTTACCAGATTTTTTGTGTAAAGTTTATGTTCAACAATATGTCACAATTATTAGACAATTACAATTATTTTTACTTATAGTTGTGTAAACTCGAAGAGCGTTCGAAAGTTACTTAAATTTTGTAGCTACTCCTACTCAACAATGATGCTATCCATATACGTACATTAAATTTAAGTCAAACGAACTTAAAATTAAGTGTATTCTATCGAAAATTTTTCTCCGTGCAATATGGGAAAATAGCAAAACGTGATTATGGTTCATCGAACAATCATGCTTGTTGATAAGGGGCTGGTGCAAGGTAAAACTTGTGTTGGAGGTGTGTTTTTTGTGTCAGATTTAAATTTAACACACAAATTAGGAATGTAGGCAAATTGAAACGGTTTTATTGTTCCACACTAGCAAGTAGTCTAGTAGTGGTATTGAGGGCCTTGTACTTCTTTTGAATCGAAATTCTGTTGTTATATCAAAACACTCCACTAGGGCTATGGAATGAAAATATGGACTAGTAAACAACACTGGAAATTATTTGCGGGCCTTGAAATGCGTTTTGAACTTACTGAACGTGAATGGGAAACACTTGTAAATCTGCTCGTCATAAGTATATTTATATGCAGTTTTGTAGTGGGTTCATTAGGCAAATCAATAGATGAATTGAAAACTTTTGTTTGTAAAAGTACTAACACTTTAGAGGGTTATTGTAAAACTTAACGTACTCGTATCTACCTAAATGTCCTGAGTACAAGAGAACTTCTAACTAAATATAGACATATGTGGATGGTAGCACCATTACTGGAATAGGGAAAACAACAAGTATTGTATGAAAATATGAGATGCAATAACATTTCCGAATTGTTGTAAGTGTGATCATTGCTTCTGAGCGGTGAATAGTGGTAATTAGGGCTATCGAGTAGGAGTCAGAGTGGGAAGAAATTTCCTAGTTAGTGGAATCGGAGCCGGAAAAACAGTCAAAAAATTCGTCGACTCCGAATCAGGGACAACGCTTTTATAAGTGTGAATTATGCACCTGCACCGGGCGCAATTAGAAGGGCGAAATTTCAGATTTTGAAAAAAAAAAATTAAATTTTTAAAAAAAATTAAAGGTTCCGTCACTTCATTTTCATATATCAAAGGAATTCACTTGATTTATTTTCCTAGTTTATTTTCTCGATTAAAATATTCTGTACGTTTATCCCCGAACTAATGCGTATCCCGCGATGCAAGAAGTTACACAAATTTAAGCAATTTCTATCCCTGTACTTTATTATGCAAGGAGAAGCGGGGAAATTATATTTCCCCTCGTTCAAGGAAATTCGAAATTTTCATAAAATAGTAGTAAGTAAATTTTTACCCGGTCCACAGCAAGATAAGTAGAACAATATGCAGTGCGGAGCAATTATGAAGCTGTCCTGTAGGGATTAATATGTGCAGCTGGAGAGAAATAAACAGCCGCGTTTATTCACATCAGTTTTGGATCTGAACGATGCCGCCAGCTCCTCTCTCACTCCCAGCTCACTCTAATGAATTTGGAGCAACCCGTTCATCAATGCGGAGATTCTGTTTAAATGGCTTGTGCTTGTTTTCATGTATGTTTTTATTTGGGTTGAACTTTTTTTTATATTACTTTTCATTTTTTTCTTAATTTCTTCTTTAATTATTTTGTATTTTATAGTTTATTTTTTTTACATTTTTCGCTATTTTGTAATGGAATATTATTGCTTTTTTTTTAGACTTGGAATTTTTAGTCGTGCCACGTCCTGCTTTCACTCTGTTACCCTGTTTCTGTGACTTCGACTAAGAAACAAAAAAAAATATGAACAAAATTAGAACACTGCTCAACGTTTTCCAAACCAGGGCTCAAGGCTTAAATTTTTGCCACATTAATGCGCGTGGCTTACGCAATGAATTTCAGGAGATTTTTCGTGGTTCCAATATACACGTCATACTGGTGTCTGAATCTTCACTGCGCGATCATGTCCCCACGAAGCTTGTTTCATTAGATGGGTACAATCTATACCGAAATGATCGCAAGAACCGTTCTGGCGGTGGAGTAGCCATATATGTGAAGAATAACCTCAGGTCTTTCAAAGTTAAGGAATCTGCATCTAATCCCTTGGAATTCCTTAGCATTGAAATTAACTGTGGTTATAGAAAATGTCTCGCCACTGTGGTTTACTGCCCTCCACGAATTTTCTCGATGACCGAAGCCAGTGAACTGGAATTATGACTCGCCGATGCCACCCATAACTATGAGAGCATCGTGGTTGGTGGTGACTTTAATGTAAACATTTTATCCAACAACGCCCTTTCCAAAAAGTTTCTCAACTTCTTCAAAATGTTTGACTTAAAGCCCATTAACCAACTTCCGACATACCTAAACACTAATAAATCCATCCCTGCTGGATATCTTTTTTGTGTCAAATGTTGATAACGTTTTATTCCATAATCAGATCAGCCCACCTAGTTACCTCGATCACGACATCCTGTACCTTTCCCTTAAACTCTCAGTAAAAAACACTCAACGGAAATTGTTTTCGTATCGTGACTACAAGTCCATAGATGTCCCGGCTCTATTGCAAGAATGTTCTTCACTACCATGGGATCAAATATACCGCATCTCTGACATAGACAACCAAATAGAACATTTTCGCTTGCTATGTCTCCAACTACACGAATCTTTTGTCCCAGTTAAAACAAAACGCACTTTTTCCTCTACTTCTCCCTGGTTCTCCGCCAAAATCAGCCGTCTTGTCTCCGAGAGAGAATTCTTATTCAAAAAATATAAAATTAACAAAACCGATGCGAACTTAAAAGCCTACAAAAAGGTTAGGAATTTAGTAACTTCCTCCATACGTAAAGCGAAAGCCCATTTCTTTTCGTCTAAGCTTAACCCGAATTTGCCCCTAAAGAAACTTTGGACCAACATTAAGCAACTTGGTATTCTTGGTAATGAAAGTGAAACACATATCAACCTTAGCGCTAATGAGCTAAATAATTACTTTACGTCTGCATCAAATATACGCGGAGATCGTAATTACTTAAGGGCAGCTAATAGTAATACTGGTGTTTTTTGTTTTCGCAATGTGGATCATACGGAAGTCCATAAAGCTTTTTATTCAATTAAATCCGAATCTGTTGGTCCAGACAACCTCCCACCCATATTCCTAAAGTTAATTTTTCCTCTGGTACTTCCCTATATCACACATATTTTTAATAGTTGCCTCACTAAATCCTACTTTCCGCTTCAGTGGAAAAAAGCAAAAGTTATCGCATTACCTAAGTGCAAATCTCCGCAAAGCCCCGCTGATTATCGTCCTATAAGTATACTATGTTTCTTAGGCAAAGTACTAGAAAAATTAATGTCGTGGCAAATCGATGGGCACTGCGAAATGTGATCCCTGTTGTCCCATGCACAGTCTGGTTTCCGCAAGAGCAGTAGCTGTGAAACTGCACTACTGAAACTGACCACCGATTTGCAAATGGCTCTTGATTCGCATGACATTGCTTTTCTTGTACTCCTGGACTTTAGTAAGGCTTTCGACAATGTTAGCCATACGCTCCTTGAAACTAAGCTAATTGACCACATGAGGTTTTCATCCTCTGCGTCCTCCTTTATTCGGAGTTACTTGCACAATCGATCTCAACAAGTATGGCTACAAAATTCAACCTCCGACTCCTTGCCAATCACCCGCGGTGTTCCGCAGGGCTCCATTCTAGGACCGCTGCTTTTCAGCATGTATATAAATGATCTCAGCCGTACCGTATTTAACTGTAAACTGCACATGTATGCAAATGATGTCCAAATTTACTTAAACAGTCCTATTGGTTTGGTTGAGAACTGTGTTAACAACATTAATGCCGATCTCGAGCGTATTTCTCAATGGTCTCTTTCCAACCACTTACTGCTAAATGCATCGAAATCCTGCCGCATTCCAATGTATAGGAGTCATTTAGACACCTCCTTCCTTCCACCTATCATTCTCATGAAGACGCGCTTACCTTATCAATTGCGAGTTAAAAATCTAGGCGTCTATCTGAACTCACAATTAACTTGCCGTAACCAGATCTCTCATACTCTATCTAAAATACATATATGGAAATTTGCGTCGTCTATGGCTGTAGGCTTCCATTCTGCCCTTAGGTACTCGTTCAAAGCTAATCAAAACGTTAATTTTACCGTACTTCACCTATGCTAGCTTGGTCTTCCCGTCCCTTGATGCGTCATGTCGTGATAAACTCAATGTAGCCTTCAACGATTGTACAAGGTTTGTTTATAATCTTCGCCGATCTGACCATATAGGTAAGTCAATATCGCTCTTCTGTTCTGGGGTGCACACTTGATGTGTACCTATCGCTCAAGGCAATGACATTCATTAATAAACTCCTACACTCTGATCGTCCATCATACCTCCACGAGTATCTCCGTTTTGGTCGTACGACTAGAAGAATACTATTTATCCTACCTAGATTCTCCCATTTAGTTGCGCAGAGATCTTTTTTTGTTCACTCTACACAATTATGGAACAGTTTACCCGCTGATATACAGAGTGCGGGGTCATTGGGTGTTTTCAGGAAACGTGTCTTCAACTATTTTACTAGTCAATAATATTCCTTCAGTTTTTTCACTCTTCTTGTTATTTGTTTTTCTTTATATAATTTTGTTTTTATTTAAAAATTTTTACACTTCATAATTGTTTTTGCTTAATTGGCCGTTATATAATTCTAAAGTACATACGCTTTTAGCGGAATAAGATATTGTAATCGGGGGCCTCGGTGGCCTAGAGGTAAGGCGCCTGACTACTATCCCAGAGGTCCCGGGTTCGAATCCCGGCCAGCCCCACGGTCCTTCGCCTTTTCCATTTTCCCACCCATATTACTTCACTTTTTTCTTCTCCTCTCTTTACATACCTGATTCCTCCTGTCATAGTCTTCGCTAGTCCTTCCCCGCTCCACCAAGCGCATGTCATCGGTTGGCTGATGAGATTCAACTCGTTTCAGGAGGCATAACACTCCAGCGAGTTGTTTCTTCTCAAATGCCCCGATGTCAGAGTCGCGAAATGGTTGGATGTAGGTGGAATAAAAATATCGCGGCTAGGTTGTGGCAGCTCCTTCCTACTTCTCTGTCTCTTTCTACTCTCTATCTTCCGGCTAGAGCTGCTGTTCGACATTCTATACGAAAAAAAATAGATTGTCGAACAGTACAAAGGGGCTTCCCCTAAGCCTCTAGTCTATCACATAAAAAAAAAAAAAACTGTAACTTTAATAAATAAATGAAATGAAAATGAAATGAAATATGATCGGGCCTACCAAGCCAAGAAGTAAAATAATCGGGTCGAGGACTGCATAGCAGGGGCAGTTTTTGCACTGTCGTTTAATGATCTCCTCTGAGCACCGGGCACACCCAGTTGTATAATGCCTTATTCCGATATGGAGGCTCTGTCAGGATGCTCTGATGAACCTCTTCCCTACACACCAAAGTCAGGACGGCAGCCTGGAACCCGGGTAGCCAAGAAGCAGCCAGCCGCCGTTCTGCCCAAAGTTTCTAGGCTCACTAAAGGGCAAGAGGGGCCAGAGTGGAATTTAGAAACCGACGGAGCATACTCGCTTTCGTGAATACCTTCCAAACAGACTAAACGCAGGACTGCGGTCGGGAGCCCGGGTGGCAGCTAGACAGGAAAATTTTATAAAAGGCGTGTTATCAACTCAATGGCCACTGTTGTAACACTTGTCAATCTTGTTCCAACATTTTCCAAAAGCCCAAATGAATGAAGTAAGAAGAACCAAACCCTTAAGTGTTACAGTAAATCAATGAAAAATAGTGAACTAGTTAATAGATCCTAGTTGGTTCATTAAATTTCAAAAAAAAAACATTTTTTGCTTTGTGGTAAATTTTTTCTTCAAAAAGTGATGGGGGCGCAATATGGCATTATGCACCGGGCGCAAATAAAACAATTTTCAAATTTTGATTTGCGAAAAATAACACATCTACAAATTATAACTAGTGGGATGTTGTGCCTAGAGACTAGCCACTAATTACGCTTTTTCATGGTATTATTTCTGTTGAATAACACTTCAGATTGGATGACAATATATTAAGTGGAGATTGATCCGCACTCACTTCCAACCTGCCGGATCTGGGAATCGAGGCCAATAATTCGTCAAATTGAAAAAAAAAAGCACATCACACATGTAAACACTATAGAAAACGAATCTAAACATTTTTCTTTGGATTGGAGGAAAATCTAATGTGATGCACTTTGCACAACAGAATTAGGTGTATTATTTTACTTAAACATACATGTCTTATTGTTAAAAATTCGGCTTACCGCACCCTAGTTTGGCCATGGAGATTCATAAGTATCACACTGACCAACGCTATATATAATTAATCTTGAAAAGTTTTTGTTAAAGGCTTATGTAGGTTATAAGTTGTGAGACTGCGTAATCTAAAACTTAACAAAGTATTTAACAAACACTACAATATAATCATCATAGCTTAAAAAAAAGGAAATCAAATGTAAACAATAAAATTCTTTGATTCTTCACCCACGTCATGGTATATTTCTTTATTCAATATAAACAATAGTTTTTGAGCTGCAAATAAAAACTATATGCCATAATTTCGTTATCATCGGTTTTTGTTCTGGAAGCAAATTTAGAGACGTATTCATGTCAAAAACTTGTTTCATATGAAATAAAATCCCCGAAGGAAATTTAAAAAAAAAATATTATGATTCCCAGATCCGACGGCGCGGAAGTGAGTGCGGATTTGACACTTTGCGATTCTCAAATTCGCAGTCGCGGATTCAATTAAATCAAAAATTCGGAGTGAAGACTCACACGCTAATGAAATACCCGATGTCGGATTATCTTAGGCGCATTTGTGGTTTCAAATCCTCAGAAAATTTGTTGCGGATCACACTTTTAAAGCACGGAAAATGTCAAAGAGAGATTCGCGGTTGCAGATTTGAGAATCGCAAAGTCTCAAATCCGCACTCACTTCCGACCCACTGGATCTGGGAATCGAGGCCAATAAATCGAAAGTGTCAAATTGAAAAAAAAAAAAAACAAAAACAAAACACATCACACATGTACACACTATATAATTATGTAAAA
Source organism: Thereva unica (assembly GCA_949987705.1). Classification (NCBI taxonomy): domain Eukaryota; kingdom Metazoa; phylum Arthropoda; class Insecta; order Diptera; family Therevidae; genus Thereva; species Thereva unica. The sequence continues at coordinate 7,342 of CATLJY010000195.1, read as the reverse complement.
CGAATCTAAACATTTTTCTATGGATTGGAGGCAAATCTAAAATCACTTTGCACAGCAGAATTAGGTGTATTATTTTACTTAAACATACATTATTGTAAAAATTCAGCTTACCGCGCCTTTTGTATTTATTTACACTTCAATTTAACTTTATTTTTTATTTTATTTTTAAAGAAAATATTATCATGCACGCACTTCACTTTTCTTTAAATGTAGAACATCTACTGAAAAACACAGCCACCTGTTTATCCATAGCATATAAGCACGTGCACGCACACAAGTACCCCCACTTCGCAGAGACCAACACCAATAATTACCCGCCAAAAATATGAAAGAATTGATATATTTTAATTGCACCCCATCTATGACAAAGAATAGTGAACACCATCTATGGCAATATTACATTACTCTTCGTTTTACCTATGATTATCAATTTCCATAAAATATACAAAATACATTTCATAAATAATAGAAAATCTGTTGTCATAAATCAGTTGTTTACTTCCTTCTAAAGTTTATACATATCTTGCATTGGAATGTACCTTTTTTTGAAAGCATGAATAAATAGGTTTATTGCCACATTCCTACGAGTTAGAGTTTGGAGTAATGGGTTGGTGCTAGCTCGGGGTGCGACAGGACCCGGGTTCGATACTGGCGATGGCCGCGTACTATTTTTTTTTTTTAAGTTATGATGATTTTGGTAGTGTTTGTTAAATACTTTGTTAAGTTTTAGATTACGCAAAGTCTCACAACTTATAACCTACATAAGCCTTTAACAAAAACTTTGCAAGATTAATTATATATAGCGTTGGTCAGTGTAATACTTATGAATCTCCATGGCCACACTAGGATACAGCATTATGACAATAATTAAATCAATGCAACGTGAAATAAAAGTTTTAGTTAAAAACGGATTTGGCTTATTTAGCTTATTATAGATTGAGTTATAGCTCACAATTGAATATGTCCCAAAGGTTTTAATTAGTCGCCGTTTTGAGATTTTATCATCAACGCAGGCTTAGTTTATTATACTACAATAAATCATCATAACTAAAAAAGCTAAAAAAAAAGTACTTAAAAAATTCATCAAGAATCGAACCTGGTAATTTCGCACCCCGATCTAGCGCCTTCCCATTACTCCAAACACTAACTTGTAGTAATGTGGCAATAAACCTATTTATTCATGCTTTGATAAAAAGGTACATTCCAATGCAAGATATGTATGTATAAACTTTAGAAGGAAGTAAACAACTGATTTATGACAACAGATTTTCTATTATTTATGAAATGTATTTTGTATATTTTATGGAAATTGATAATCATAGGTAAAACGAAGAGTAATGTAATATTGCCATAGATGGTGTTCACTATTCTTTGTCATAGATGGGGTGCAATTAAAATATATCAATTCTCTCAAATTCTTGGCGGGTAATTATTGTATAATTCTTTCAGCAGCATCTCCATGAAAGATGCGTTAGTTTTTCGAGTTATTTGTTTGAATATTTTCGCAATTCTTCACAATCTTCACTTAATATATTGTCATCCAGACTGAAGTGTTATTCAATAGAAAGAATACCAAGAAAAAGCGTAATTAGTGGCTAGTTTCTAGGCACAACATCCCACTTTTGTTTTGTTATTCTGAAGAGATACATACAAATTTAGTTAATAAAAACTTAAAAATATGCTTTTAAACAAAGGGCTGCAAAATTTTTTAGATATGGGGCAAATCGTTTGTAAAATTTTTGTAAAATATTAAAAATTCTGAGAAAAATCACTTCCTTATATTCATGGACTATAAGGACGGTCTTAAATACATCGTTCGTGAAATTTATAAATTTTCATTCATTTCAGTAAGCGTTTATATGCCCTGGTAAAAATTAGATAATCTACTTTTCGTTTTAAACCTACCAAATGTTTCGTTTAAATCATACATATTTTTTGTGACAAATCCACAGCGAAGTTCGATAAAAATGAATTTTTGTTTTGGTCTACAGCACCACCTACATGACTATAAACAATAATAAAATGAACAACATATAAAATATGCATATAAACAAATAAATACTTTATATTATTTCCGCGAAATTTCTTAATGATTTATAAAGCCGCCGAAGAGCCATAAAAACTCAAGAAAATGATTTTTTTGCACTTTTAATTAAATAAATGTTTATGTTCTCCTGAGTATCATTATTAAATAATATAATTTAGTGAGAAATAGAATTAAAACATGTTACACCGAAGTAAAAAAAAAAAATTATTTCACCATTTTGCGATCGGGGATTGAACTTGATCCGCCTGGAACCTGACTCCAGCGCCTTACCTCTAGGCTACCGATGGACTTTATTAGAAATCCCTTTTTTGTTGTTTAAATATACTTCTGGTTGATTGTGACAAATCCACAGCGAAGTTCGATAAAATTGAATTTTTGTTTTGGTCTACAGCACCACCTACATGACTATAAACTATAATAAAATGAACAGCATATAAAATATGCATATAAACAAATAAATACTTTATATTATTTCCGCGAAATTTCTTAATGATTTATAAAGCCGCCGAAGAGCCATAAAAACTCAAGAAAATGATTTTTTTGCACTTCTAATTAAATAAATGTTTATGTTCTCCTGAGTATCATTATTAAATAATATAATTTAGTGAGAAATAGAATTAAAACATGTTACACCGAAGTAAAAAAAATTTTTATTTCACCATTTTGCGGTCGGGGATTGAACTTGGTTCGCCTGGGTTATGACTCCAGCGCCTTACCTCTAGGCTACCGATAAATGAACTTTATTAGAAATCTCTTTTTTGTTGTTAAATATACTTTTGTTGTTAAATATACTTCTGGTTGAAATTTCCAGACCATTTTCTCAGTTTTTGGTCTTTTGACCAAGAGCTACATTTTGAGATATTTCCCAAGTCTGTATCTGCAGTACTTTCAGAGATGAAAGTAGGCTTCAGACGGACAGACGGACAGACGGACAGACGGACAGACGGACAGACGGACAGACGGACAGAGCCTCTGTATAAGCTTTTTTTTTTTTGAAAAAGCTAAAAACTATCAATTATTGAATGAAGTACATATTTACAAAAGAACTACATATAAATAAAATATTACGGAATTCCCTGAATAAAGAAAGATGAATATTGTAAAGGAATACCCTACAGCCAGGGGTAGCCAACCCCGCACCACCGAATAAAGTTTTGTAACTGTATTCAGAAAAAGCCTTTTCATACACGCATTTCAGTGTGCTATGAATGAGTTTATATCCAGCCTCTCATATTTAGATGTCGATTCATATCTTTCACTTTATGCTTCGAAATCTCTCGCGAGTTCTGTAAGAGAAGACTGCCAACTGCACGGTGTCTGAACCTAAGAAAAGCCAGACAACTGCAAAGAAAATCTTCGGTTGTTTCCTGGAAGTATTTTTGGAGGTTCATCAAGGGGGAGAAAACAACAGTTCATTGACCCGTCTCTGATTTGGAGCCAGATCTTGTTAGGCTGGAAGATTTCCCATTCCTCTCTGGTGGAGATCTGGAAATTGAAACCTATAAAATAATTTATAAAAAAAATCCCTTCAAAACATGTTCCGAGTGCTTGAACTGCTTATATACACAATCCAAATCTGCATAAACGAAATCTGCACAATCGAAATCTGCATAAACACCCGAACTTTTTCTCTTCTTCAACAATAATCTGCTCTCTATTCCGTCCAAACCATTTCACTGGTGAGGGTATTCTGCGTTGCTCTTACGCCTTGGACAATATAAAACACCTTATTTTCACTATCGTGATAGAACAACTTAATTGTGGAACAATCTTCCGCAGTTAGTATTTCCAAACTATCTCTCACTTTTCCTATTCTTCTCTTTCCTTCAACGGTCTGGGATCAGGCGCGGATCTAGAATTTTTTTCCGGGGGGGGGGGGTCACAGGATAGAAAAAAAATAACAAAAATAACCAAATAAACAAAGCTAGCCGAATTTTTCAATGAATAAAAAACAAGTCAACAAAAGAAAAGTCGTTTGGTTAGTTTCAGGTTTTTATGTTTGCAAAAACTAGGTTTTGTTCGTTTGGTTTTTTTGTTTTTCGGTTTGCAAAATATTGTTTCAGCTCTATTTTTTGAAATGCGGGCTGTTTGGGGGGGGGTCATGACCCCCCAGAACCCCCCCTTGGATCCGCGCCTGTCTGGGATGGTTAAGCGGGATGGAGGAATGACCCTGGAAAGTGCTCTCTAAGCAGGTACCTCAAAGTTTCTTCATGGTTAGAGATGTAGGAACCATCCTCCTTTTTCAAAAGGGCCACTCCGTTGAAGGATTAGCTTTTCGAGTCTAGTCGCCTCTGGTAGAGTCTGAAGGCTCCAACAGTGTTTCCTCCAGGCATTCCTTTTGGAACGCCTCAACTCCTTGTTGTAAGCTGTTAGGGCGGACCTATATTCATCCCAATGCTCAGCATGTTTTGCCCTTTTGAACAATCTCCTAACTTCTCTACGCATTGCAGCCAACTTGTCGTTCCACCAGGGCACTTTACGCGACGACTGAAAGAAGAGACAATGTTACTGTCATGGTAGCAAGAGATCAGCACATCAGTAAGCTGCGTGGCCGCATTCTTCAATTCACACACTGAGCTAAAAGCCGCAAGCAGGTCCGGTTTCGAGGCCACAAGCCCCTGAAACTTAAGGCTCGAGCAGAACCAATTCGTTCCGTCCGTTTTTAAAAGTTGGAAATTTGACATTTCCATAAACTTTCCATGAGACGAACGGAACGGTAGCCACAATCAAGCGGACGGAATGTCAAAAAGAACAAAGGAAAAACGTGCGGAGCGGACGGAACGGATTGATTCTGCTTCAGCCTTTAGGCCTACAATATCAAATCTAATGGGCAGATGATCCGACAGCGAGACCTCGTCCAGAACCCGCCAGTTTTCAATCCTGTCGGAGAAAGATTACTCGTGAAGGTGAAGTCCAGCACCTTCTTTCTACTAATAGTGATAAAAGTGGATTTGTATCCACTCTTGCAATATCTATCATAACAAGAAATTCTAGAAGACACTCACCCCTTTGGCTTATATCGGTACTCCTCCAGATGGAGTGGTGAGGCATTTGCATCACAGCCGATAACGAATTGCCGCTTCGTCTTGCAACAGTACTCAATGAGTTGTTGAACCTACTGGGGTGGCACTATTGCTACATCCCCCGCCTCTCCGCGAAAGCCTTTTGGCGCTCATTTTTCTCCAACTGTGTCATTTGCTCAGGTGTCAGAGGGCAGTTGACCATGTCAGCCGAGACGAGACCAAGCTTAACACTGCTTACCACCTGGCTAAAGGTAGGGCGAGTGGGCTCCTTCGCTGTCTTGGTCCTCATCTGTTCCGCACGTTCAGGAGTTTCCTCCTCTGAGCGAACTCTCTTCAGCTCATTTTTTTTGGAGGGCTTTATTAAAGCTCTTTTCCGGGCCATATCCCTGTAGAGGCCTTTTGCCAGTGCTCCCTGAAAGCATTGACATCCAACTACTACAAACCTGGGTTTGTCAAGCTCCATCTTGTCCAAGTCTCGGACAATGGTGGTAGCTCCGGAAATTAACGACCTGACTGCAGAAGCAGTGTGCGCAATGGCTCCACCAATCGAGGCAGTTGATTTCAAACGTGTGTTCCAAAGGCTCCGCTCGTTGAAGCAATTGGTTCACAGCTTACTTACCCAATGGCTCCGCTAGTTGAGGCAATTGCTATCTCTTGTGTCCCTAAGGACACTTCAGATGTGGCCATCGGCACAATTAACGAGGATGATGCTGGCGGAGCGGCATCGAGTTCATTATTTTTATTGTTTTTAGTTTCCATGAATGGTCCCACGAGTATTTGGGAAAGTAAGTCAACCACAGCGAGCCCGTATTTTGGGGGAAGGCTAATTAAAATTGGAGGACTCCAGGTATCAAGAGTTCGGATATTAGAGACCAAGCACCCCCTTAGCTACGAGTCTATCGGCATATCCTGTTTCATCTTAGGTTGGGTGGTTTTTAAAGAGAGTTATTCTCTCCACCCGACTACCATTAGCCAGCACTCCTGGTAGACCATGACCATGCCAGGAGTCTGTTTCAAGTCGCCCCACGGGGAGGGTGTAGTCGAACTTCTAGCAGTGTAGCACAGTTCCGGCATGGGGCACAAAGCAGCGTGTTTGTCCCCCTGTGTAACTGTAGGCTAGCGACTGAGCTGTATAGATCTTATAAAAGTTGAATATCTTAGCGTAGAAATATGCACTTCTTTTACTGAAGTTTGAGAAGGCTATGTCCAGGAGAAAACAAATTCCATTGTTTAAAACCACCCCTTAAGCTACAAAATTGATTATGCATAGTTTGTCTATAAAAATCAGCATAACTGAAATATTTAAGAAATATTGCTTTTGGTGACCTTCGATCCCACCTAAATTTATGCCACTGAAATCGATGAGACTTTTGATCTTTTTTTAGAACAACAACATCAAGGCTCAGCTTTCCTGGAATAATTTCGAAGCACAATGGCTAATTTCCCTGGAGTAAAAACAATATTTATTTTTAGTCATAAAATTTCAATTATTTAAATTAAAAACAGATTTACAAACTCAAATATAAAGTTACATTAAAACCATATTTTTTTTCAGCTTCCTCAACTCATGCGTGAATCCAGTTGCTCTGTACTGTGTCTCAGGTGTATTCCGACAACATTTCCACCGCTACTTATGCTGTCGTCAGATCATCCAACCTCACCGATTGGGCCACCATTCATCAGCGACAGGTGCTTGTGATACTAGCTTCATGTCAGTGCGTAGAGCAACAACCTCAACCTACTACAACCACTCGATGCACGGCAATAACAACTCCACATTGACATCCAACTACCACAACAACATCCAGCGCCAACAGTCCCTACAGCTACAACATAGTGTCGTCAACAGCAACGGAGGATCATCGCCAACGCAAAGTATCATCCTAAGCGAAAAGAGGTGAGGAACTGTTGCCAGATTGCAAAGTAGCTTCCTTTGAAGTAGAATCGGAGACATTCCCCGGCTGGGATAATGAAGGATTCCGACGTTATCTATGGTCCTTCAAGGATTGCCTCTGTTCCATGATTAAATTTTAAGAGATCCTTTTTTAATATTTAATTTATTGTTCCTGTTAAGGGGACCATGACAGAATGTGATTGTGTGTGTTTGTAAAAAAAAGGGTTTAGATGAAATCTTTTACGATAAGGATAACTTATAGTTGCACTCGTCACGCACATTGTAGAGATTGTGTCTTTTACATTTACAACCAGATATAGTCCTAGCTAACGAACTATGGATAAGCTCCTTTTTTTTAAATTAAATTGTAAAAGTTTT
>CATLJY010000194.1:0-21808 GCA_949987705.1 Thereva unica | reverse complement strand
AATCGGGGGATTGGCCACTATTAAAGGCGAAGAGGTTGATACCGGATTGGCCACTATTAAAGGCGAAGAGATACCGAGACCGGCCTAGAGGTCGACTCCATCTCTGGAACGCGGGGCAAGGAACTCAAGGTGACACCGTCACCAATAATGGCTTGGCGATTTCGATTTTTCCTGCGACTTTTACGACGCGCCTTAGTACTAGGTACATACAATTGGATTGACGGCCTCCTGAGGCAAGAAGACATTCTCCGAACGAGAAGTAGCCGCGGGGCAGGGTAAAGGCAAAGGCTGCTCCTCAACCTGCAGGGCGTCATCAGATGCTACCGTCGCTGAGGAGGTCTTATTTGAAACAACGACGCTCTCCAATCTTAAGGACAGAGAGCTCAGGGCATTGTGATTTTGAATCACTGCTGATGATAGCGATTCAATATCAACCCTAACACGTTTTGTATTCCTTTTAATATCGTCCAATATAGGATGGACAGAAGCCGAGGAGCTAAAGCGCAGGAGGAAGAAGTGGCGACCGGATTAAGTATCGCCGAATGTATGTTGTCTAACGACTCTAGTGCTGTTGCAACTCGGAAGAAATTTTCTCAAATTTCTCAATCAAGGAACCCGTATTGGTCACAGCAGAGCCCAGAGTGTCAGACAACGTGTCAAGCCGAACATTGATAGACTGGACGTCATCGGCAAACATTTGAAAGTGCAAGATGTTACTGGAGAAAGAGTTAAGACGATCCATGAATTTTTCGTGACCAACGAGAAAAACGTCTAGTCTTTCATCAATCTCAGCACATGACAGGGTTTAATGTCAGAGCACTCGCCACAAGTACGCCCTCTAGGAGCCGAAGATTTGCTGCTGACCTTGGTATTGAGGCAAGAAGGGTGGAAAACGCCTCCACAAACCCCGTCACAGGAAATCCCATCACGAGCGATTTCCGAAAAACACCTCTTGCACAATTTATGATCCGCCATGACGAAAATAATTATATATGTATATTAATATAAAAAAAATATAAATAAATAAATAAAAATTATTTATGAAGAGATTGCCCCCTGAATTTGCAGCCGAAAAACAAAGCAAAAATTAAAAAAAGTTTTTATATAAAATTTATGAAAACTCCAGGAAAGCTCCCTTGAGAGTGTTTCAAGTGCACTCCCCTGTTTTCCCCACTGGGCTACTTTAAAAGAGTTTAATGTCGAACACAGCAGGCTCTAGACGGAAACATAGAGATAGAGAGACGAACTAAAGTATTTTTAACGTCAACACACGGCACTTCCATCCAATACTTCCGCAAAATAAAGCTAGTTTCTGCGATCGAATTGGAGATACCTTCCTCGTTTATTATGTTTCCAGTAACGGGTTAAAACAGTTAATCCGTTCTTGCTTAAGGTACAGTTTTCACTCGGGTGAAAATAAAAGCCAGAAAAGAGACTGAGTAAATGAATTTTAGACGGAATTCTGTCCTCATGTGGCACTTCCCCAAAATATCATGTGGGGATGGCTTATGCACTGAAGTCGGTTTTCGGCCTGGGTGAGTCTAATTTGAAGAAATGTAGTAATGAAATTTCCAATCTCTCGTAGCTCAGGTAAGTAGGAGCGACAGTCCCGTCCAGGTTGTAGGCTAACGTGCGGCGTTTTGTAGCCACACTCGCGAAAAACTTTTGCATGAAAGGAGCAGTAAGCTAGCTCCTATTTTATATTTCAAAAAATGCTTAAAAAACCAAGAAAATTGTGATTGTGCTCATGTGTCGACCTGCCAAATTGACCAGAATCGGGAAACCGAAGAAACTAGGCAAGAAACCACATTTTTAAAAGCGGCACCGACAGCAGAGTACCCGTTGCGGGGACTTTCCGCTCAGATCGCCAGCTAACGGATCAAAGAGAAGAAGAGAGAGAAAAGAATACTCATTTACCTAAAAGATGAGCCTAAGTATATTCTTCTTATTCTTCGATGGCTCTACAGCCCAATTCGAGCCTTGGTCTCCATCAGCTTCTTCCTCCAGACCTCTCTCTGCTCCGCAGCTTGTCTGCAGTTTTTTGTATCGGGGAGTATTGTTGCATCGGCCTTAATATTGTCCTCCCACCTTGACCGTGGTTTGCCAACTGGTCTTCTGCCATCTGGTAGTAGGTACAGGGCTTTTTTTGGTATGCTTGAGTCATCCATTCTTTAGACATGGCCGGCCCAACGTAAATGACTCGCACAGTGACACTTCCCTTATAAATGGTATATCCCTTTCTGTTGATGAGATTATGGCGGGTCTAAACAATCTTGATATCAAAAAAGGTAATGGTCCCGACAATCTTCCTCCTATTTTCCTGCAGTGCTGCTCACAACATATCGCATTACCTCTTTATCTCATCTTCAACAAATCTTTATCGTTAGGAAAGTTTCCCAAGCTGTGGAAGAAATCCTACCTAACGCCAATCTATAAATCCGGTGACAAGCACTCGGTAGACAACTATAGGGGCATTGCCATTTTATCATCAATTCCTAAGCTTTTTGAAAAACGTGTTTATAACAGGATTGCTCCTCTTATCGATCCATACCTAAAAAAACAACAACATGGTTTTCGGAAAGGACGTTCAACAACTTCTAACCTTATGGTCCTTATCTCCGAATTGCTATGCGGTATGGAGAGCGGCCATCAATTGGATGCTGTGTACACTGATTTCAGCAAGGCCTTCGATCGAGTGGACCACGCCATCCTAATCGCAAAATTATTAAAGTTAGGAATATCAGGTTCTGCCCTGGAATGGTTAAAATCATATCTGAACGGAAGAACACAGGTTATCAGATTCCAAGGATTTCTATCTAATGAGATCGAAGTAACCTCTGGCGTTCCTCAGGGTAGTCATCTCGGTCCCTTCTCTTCAATATTTTCATCTCCGATCTATCCGAAAAATTAGCAAATATTTCACATCAAGGCAAGCGGTAGTTTGCCGAGTTCGTAAGGGCAAACAGCTAATGCCTTATTTACGCCTAAACATAGAAAACAAGGTGTTTCTTTTATAAAATTATGCGATTTATCACCTTTTTATAATAGTACAGTCAATATGCAATTTGCGCTCCGAAAAATGACAAACCGACATTTGACCTTGAAAGTCGTTAGGGGGGCGTGTCAGAAGCCTACTGAAAAATTATGAAAGTCGCGGTGCATGCAGATTTTGAGAAATTCAAAAATTTAATAAAAAAATTTTGAAACGCGTTTTTATCAGAAAGTATAGGTTTTAGCGAAAAGTTTTTTAAACAAAAAATGTAGAGGTCATTGCGAACTACATTTTTTGTCATTGGAGTGACGTCATCCGACTTGAAATACAAAAAGTAGATGGCGCTAAAGGATCAAAAAAGTGTTTCTTTGCCATTTTCACTAGGAAAAATTAATTTTTTTACAATAATGTAAATGAGAAAGTTGTTTGTCATAAAATTATCTACAACTTTTGTTTAAACAAAATTTTTATAAAACTTACCGTTTTCGAGCTGGAACTTGTCGAAATGGAAAATTAATGGAAAAATTAATCTTCAATTATTATATACAGAAATAGTTAAATGAAACGATTAATTTTCAACTGTTATATACAATAACAATTGAATGACAAATTAATTTTCAATTGTTAAATACAAAAACAATTAAATGTAACAATTTTTAATTGTTATGTACAAAAATAATTAGATGGAAAAATTAATTTTCAATTGTTATATACGAAAAAAGTTAAATGAAACAATTAATTTTCAATTGTTATACAAAAACAGTTAAATGACAAATTAATTTTCAATTGTTATATACAAAAACAGTTGAATGAAAAATTATTTTTTCATTGTTATGTACAAAAATAATTAGATGAAAAAATTAATTTTCAATTGTTATATACGAAAAAAGTTAAATGACAAATTAATTTTCAATTGTTACATACAAAAACAGTTAAATGAAAAATTAATTTTCAATTGTTATATACAAAACCAGTTGATTGAAAAATTAATTTTTAATTATTATATAAAAATAGTTGAACGTCAAAAATAAAAGTATTTAAATACTTTGAGAAAATCACGTATTAGACCATCGTTTATTGTGAGTAAGGTGAAAGTGAAAGAAGGGGCTGCGCAGGTATGAACATCAGCGTCGTTTCAAATTTTGTCCCGTTAGTAATTTTGTACACGTGCAGTGTATGCCGAATATATATTTTTTTAAACGATTGTTCATTATTGTTTTAATAAAAACCAATACTATATAGAAATACCTTCTCGAGTTATTCGCTTCCCCATCAGCAGGAACCGTAGTACAGCGTCCATCTAAATAATCCTCCTGGCACTCGTTGTGATGTTCGACAGGCATGATTGTATTTTGGAGCAATTTTCCGATGCGATTATCACGATGTTCTTATCATTCACAAGTCACTTTTCTCACAAGCAAAACAGAAACTCATTTTCAGAGAGCACAATTCTGACGCCCTTACTCTCCAAAACTAGCATAGCAACTGAAAACGCACGCTTCTTAGAGAATTAGGCAGATGTTAGAAACCGGTCCTTTGTCGAAACTATACCGACTCGCCCGGCGAAAGTAACAAAAGAACCGTTAACTATGCTCCGTTGCACTTTTTCGCCTACAGCTCGAAAACGGTAAGTTTTATAAAAATTTTGTTTAAACAAAAGTTGTAGATAATTTTGTAACAAACAACTTTCTCATTTACATTATTGTAAAAAAATTAATTTTTCCTAGTGAAAATGGCAAAGAAACACTTTTTTGATCCTTTAGCGCCATCTACTTTTTGTATTTCAAGTCGGATGACGTCACTCCAATGACAAAAAATGTAGTTCGCAATGACCTCTACATTTTTTGTTTAAAAAACTTTTCGCTAAAACCTATACTTTCTGAGAAAAACGCGTTTCAAAATTTTTTTATTAAATTTTTGAATTTCTCAAAATCTGCATGCACCGCGACTTTCATAATTTTTCAGTAGGCTCCTGACACGCCCCCCTAACGACTTTCAAGGTCAAATGTCGGTTTGTCATTTTTCGGAGCGCAAGCCTCTTTTCGTTGCATATTGACTGTACTATAAGCAATATAAGTAATTTTTCATTTGTAACCGATAACCAAAATATAAATAAACCACCTCGACATAGGTATCAATTGAAAGGGTATCTTAAGTAGAAGACAATAAGCAATATAGTATACTCAATATCTGGTTAGATCCACGACGGTCATCTCAAGAGGGCGGATTACCATTTTCTTCACAAGCCCCTCGACATGGGTATCAAATGAAAGGGAATGATAAGTAGAACATAATAAGCGATATAGTATACTCAATATACCGTTAGATCCACGGCGGTCATCTCAAGAGGACGGATTACCATTTTCTTCACAACCTCCTCGACATGGGTATCAAATGAAAGGGAATGATAAGTAGAACACAATAAGCGATTTATTATACTCAAAATATATTTAGATCCACGGCTGTTATCTCAAGAGGGCGGATTACCATTTTCTTCACAAGCCCCTCGACATGGGTATCAAATGAAAGGGAATGATAAATAGAACACAATAAGCGATTTAGTATACTCAAAATATATTTAGATCCACGGCGGTTATCTCAAGAGGGCGGATACCCATTTTCTTTACATAGCCCATCGACATAGGTATCAAATGAAAGGGTATCATAACACTAGCATGCAATAATTAAACACGTGCATTTACGAACGAATTCAAAGGAACACTCGAACAAGGTCATTAGATCACCACGTTGAAACAAAAATCGAGCTGGTTATGGATAAATGATTCCATAGTACAGAAAAAATCTTGGCCGAGAAACTCGAAAGGAGCTTATGTTTTTTTTACAAAGGCAATAATATTAATTTGAATTCCTGCGTTTTGTTATTTTGTTAATACCTACTTATAAAATAAATAAAAAAATATAATGAACATTTAAATACATAATATTTCTTTATACAGAAGATTATTTATTTTTTATTTTAGAATGTATTAAAACAAAAAAGAGTGATATCCCACCAAAAAAGCATTAAAAATGTGAATTAGAAGTTCGTGGGCGCGGAAATTATTTATTGGGACAGTTTAAAACACACTTATAACAAAAAGAAGTGATATGGATTAGTCAAGATGAATCGTTAATAGCATGAAATAATTAAACACGTGCATTTACGAACGAATTCAAAGGAATTTTACAACAATTTTAGAGCATGAATCTTAGCTGTCCTTCGAAATGTAACAAATTTTATTAGAAATACTATAGACTGAGCCACACCGAATTCAGCAAAGATTCATGCTAGGTATACAACGAACGCGCCAGCCAACTTTTTTCGCGGTTGATAATACTTTATTGAGTTTTAAATAAAAATTGGCAGTTGTATAATTCCTTTGAATTCGTTCGTAAATGCACGTGTTTAATTATTTCATGGTATTAACGATTCATCTTGACTAATCCATATCACTTCTTTTTGTTATAAGTGTGTTTTAAACTGTCCCAATAAATAATTTCCGCGCCCACGAACTTCTAATTCACATTTTTAATGTTTTTTTGGTGGGATCTCTTTTACGTGGATGATCTCAAAATTTATAGTGTCATTAAGACCCAAACTGATGCTTCCTTCTTGCAGACACAGCTCAATGCACGACTGGTGCACCATGAACAATCTGAAACTTAACACCAGCAAATGTCATGCAATTACCTTCTCCCGCTTAAGGGGTTACATGGGTCAAAAAATCGATTTTTTTTTTATTGTCTTATTAATATCTAAAACATCTCGAGAATATTATCCTAAAATTTCAAGTCGATCCGAATAAAAGTTTCGGAGATACAGCCTTGGGAAGTTGCGCGCTCAAGGCTCAGCCCACTGCTACTCAAAACTTTAAACGCGTTTTTCTCGAAACTGTGTTTTCAAAGTCGGTTGTCAAAAGTTCTCGAAAACTACTCAACCGATCGTGATGAAATTTTACACAGGTCTTCGAGATACAATTCACGAGGACTTGAACGAAGGATTTTTTTTTTCAATCACAACTATTTAAAAAAAAAGAAATGTTGAAAAAATTTTACCAAAATTTGCATTTTTTTGTAAAAAGGTCTGCCTGAAATCCAATTTTCACTTTTTTTGTTTTTCCTTCGTTCAGATTCTAGTTTATGGTCTTAACTAAAACAGGATTTTTTTTTTCAATTCTGATGATCCTGTCATGAGTTGTACTGTCAACGCGAACGCACATTTTTTCCGAGGGGTCACCGGAAATGACGTCACAATAGCGGAGTTTTGAATATTTTGTTTTGAAAATTTCAGAAAATCTTTTTCAAACATATATTTTTAAGACAGTAAAAAGTTTGAATAAAATATGTCCTTTTTTATATAAAAAAAAATTGTTGAAAATAGACCTTTTTTCCCCCGAGTAAACCCATGTAACCCCTTAAAAAACTCACAGAACCAAAGCTATTATCTCAATGGCATAATGATGAATCAGGTTGATCATATCGTAGATCTAGGCGTCGTTCTAGACAAAAAACTCAACTTCAGCCTGCATTACGATAATATAACTGCCAGAGCAAACAAACTTCTTGGTTTCATCAAGAGGAGAGCCAAAGAATTCGGTAATGTATGGGTCACAAAAACAATCTTCTGTTCTTTAGTCCGCCCTATCCTGGAATATGCGTGTCCTATCTGGGATCCTATATTCCAAGTGAGCAGCAGGAGGATCGAATCCATTCAAAAGAGATTTCCTCTTTTTGCCCTGAGACATGTACACAATCCTCATGACTACCAAACCCTGCCGCACTACTTGGACAGGCTCAAAGTGCTTGATCTCATGCCGTTATCTAGCAGGACGAAACTGCTCATATCTTGCGTTGCCTTTGACGTCCTAAGTAGAAAGCTTAAAGTGCAGTTTCTGTCGGACAGGATAAAATTCAATGATGTAGTCCGACATACACGACACACTAAACTACTTAGGGAATATCCATCAACAGATGCTGTATGGTTTTTAATAGCCATAGCTCCTCTTTCTTCCCTTCACTCAACAAGGCATCCTATAAAAAAATACTCAGATCCCTACTAACATAACCCCCTCTCTGACAATAGTAGGTTTTTAGTAGCTGTCACTAGTATAGTAATATATTATAAACGACTGTTACACTAGGTTTTAATCTAAGTTTAAGGCGATAAAGGTTTGGCGAATAAATAAATAAATACATAAGTAAATGCAGTAGCTTAGCATGTGTCTAGAGTTTACACTCTTTGTATAGATCGTGCAATGCGTGATTGTAGCGTATTATCCATGCATTGTCTTCAGTGATTGGGCCGGATATCCTTCGGAGAATCTTCCTCTCAAATATATCCATATTGTCGGCGGATTTCTGGGAGATACTCCATGCTTCACATCCACACATAGCTGTACGTATGACGGTTTTGTAGATTATTGTTTTCCTGTGGATGTCTTTGGATCTCTGGATTGCCTCTGTCAGTAGTAAGAAGTATGTTGTGTTTGCGGCGTTCATTCTTCTTTGTACGTCTATCGTTTCATCGTTGTCTTAGCTGAATGTGGACCCCAGGTAGTTAAATTGGTTTACCCGTTCGAAGTTATCTTCCCCCAGGTGATGTTGTGGTTTCTTATTCTTCTTTCCACCCTTGACTGAATTCGAATCTTTCTTTTTTCTTCATTTATTTGCAGCCTTATATCTTTGGCTGCATCTTCCAATTCCGTGAAAATTTCTCTGTATGACAGTGATCTAGCCATTTAGCAACGCAGTTTATATCATCGGCATATCCTGCCAACTGTTTTGATTTGTTAAGCAGGGTTGCGTTCACATCAATGTTTACTTTGCGAATTGCTACTTCTAGGCAGAGATTAAATATCATGGGTGCCAGCCCATCGCCCTGCTTTAAGCCTTACTTGACTGGGAAGGACTCCGTCAATTCTCCTTTGTATTTTGACTGCACATTTTGCGTTTTCCATTGTCATTTTTGTTAGTTTTACTATCTTTAGGGGGATGTTTAGGTCTAGCATTGTTCAATACATTTTGTTCCCTGTCGATGGTGTCGTATGCTTGTTTAAAGTCGATGAAAAGTTGATACTCGCCGATGTTGTATTCCCAGAATTTTCGGAGGATTTGCCTTATTGGAAAAAGTTAATCCATTGTTGACTTATTTCTTATGAATCCTGCGTGGTATTCACTTATTGCGGCTTCTGCATAAGGGTCCAGTCTGGTTTTAATTATGTTTGTCATTATTTTATATATTGTGCTTAAGAGAGATATTCCTCTATAGTTTCCACAGTTAGGGGCCTCGGTAGTCTAGAGGTAAGGCGCCTGACTGCTATCCCCAGAGGTCCCGGGTTCGAATCCCGGCGGTGCCACGGTCCTTCGTCTTTCCCACCTAACTTTCCTTCTTTCTTCTTCCCTCTTTACATTCCTGATCCCCCTGTCATAGCCTTCCCTAGTCCTTCCCCGCTCCACCAAGCGCATGTCGTCGTTGGTTGATGAGATTCAACTCGTTTCAGGAGGCATAACACTCCAGCGAGTTGTTCTCGACGCCCCGATGTCAGAGTCGCGAAATGGTTGTGAGTAGGTGGAATAAAAATATCGCGGCTAGGTTGTGACAGTTACTTCCTTCTCTTCTCTCTATCTTCCGGCTAGAGCTGCTGTTCGACATTCACTCTATACGAAAAAATAGATTGTCGACAGTACAAAGGGACTTTCCCCTAAGCCTCTAGTCTGTCACATAAAAAAAAAAAAAAAGAAGTTGTGTATCTTGTGTATTGGGCAGATAATGCATTGCTCGCAATCTTCAGCCATTTTTTCGTTCGTCCATATGCAGCATACTAATTCATGTATAGCTGCTGAAAACGATTCGCCTCATGGTTTGGTAAACTCTGCTGGGATGTTATCAATTCCTGGAGATTTGTTGTTTTTAAAGGATCGTGTGGAACTTTGCACTTCTTCCAGGGTGGGTACATATGTTTTTCTGGTGTCATCGTTATATTGTTGACGTGGTTCCAGTCCATGTCGGATGCTCTTATTTGCATTCAGCAGCTCACTAAAAAAATTCCCTCCATCTTTTGTTTACATCTTCGCTGCCTGTAACTACCCAGTGGGAAAAAGGAGTGCTCCAAGAGCCATCTTGGAGCGCTCCAAAAGGAGCATCGAGTGCTCCCGTTGCCATACCCGTTCTGTATTCTTTTTAACATTGCATGTCATTGCGAGGGAGCATACGTTTTTATGCTCCCAAAAGGCGTTGTTGGAGCATTATAAAAAAACTTTTTAAAAAAGAAATATTTATGGGCGCCTGTGGGTATGCGATCCGGTATCGAAAAGCTTTTATTTTGTTTATCTTTTGCAATTGCCTTTTTCTTTCCAAGCCCGAGAGTGGCTTTACCAAAGCAGTCCCCCAACTAAACTCTATCAACTTCCAAAGCTGCTTGTCCTTCGTATCGAACGAGAGCCGGGCTGTTGAGTTTGCTAATGTCACATTTTATGGGCATGAAGATAATTGCCCGTTTTCTTTTCTTATATAAAATTTATGAAAACTCCAAGAAAGCTCCCTTGAGAGTGCTCCAAGTACACTCCCCTGTGCATCGCTCCCAATTTTTCCCACTGGGGTGGCTTTACCAAAGCAGTCCCCCAACTAAATTCTAACCACTTCTAAAAGCTGCTTGTCCTCCGTATCGAATGAGAGCCGGGCTATTGAGTATGCTAACGTCGCATTTTATGGACATGAAGATAATTGCCCGTTTTCTTTTTTTATATAAAATTTATGAAAACTCCAAGAAAGCTCCCTTGAGAGTGCTCCAAGTACACTCCCTTGTGCATCGCTCCCAATTTTTCCCACTGGGTATAGTGCCTTCTTATGTTCCACATATACCGGAGGAAGGTTTGAAGTATTTCTTGAAAAAGTTTACTTCCTTGTACGCTTCCCGTGTTTTGTTTGGCGCAAAGTTTTCCTCTGCACACAAGATGTAATTGT
Source organism: Thereva unica (assembly GCA_949987705.1). Classification (NCBI taxonomy): domain Eukaryota; kingdom Metazoa; phylum Arthropoda; class Insecta; order Diptera; family Therevidae; genus Thereva; species Thereva unica. Next base: position 10,853 of record CATLJY010000194.1, on the reverse strand, counting down.
TAAGGAATTGTCTTTTCTTCTTCCTGCAAACGTCCGTTTGCCGTCCTTCTTTTTTTCCTCGTATTTGAGTTTCTTGCTCCTCGTCGGTCTCGCTATGTATATTTTTCTATTTTTATTTTTGGCCTCTGGCTCTGGCTGTTCCTTTGGAACCTACTGTTTTCTTCGTGACATCCGTCAGTAGTCTATCGTGCTGTTCAAGTCATGGTGCTATTGTCGAATGAAAACCTAATTTTGAAGGATAGAGGATTATAAGATAGTTAAGGGTATGCGTGCCGCTAAAGTTGAAAATTGACCTGTAAGAAGTTTTACTAATTCGGGTGGAAGATTGTTCGATCAAGCTATTCTACCTACATACGAGCTTCTTGACTGTGCTTGTGTTAATACGGGGCTGATGAGCCAAACAGGCTATTCTTATGTTAAGGCCCCCATATACGGTCAAATTGGATGTGCATCCAGATTTTAATCAACCCCTGCGCGCACCGAGTTTTGATCAGCCGATCGGCTCCTAATCGATAATTTCGGTTGTACATCCTCACTTCAATGATAATGTATGGCGGCCTTTACAGAAAAACATGAACGTGTTAGTAGTTTCCATTAAACAGTCGCTACGCTTAATGCGACAAAATTATGTCAAGACTGCCCCAGGACGCCAGATCCAAGAGGGCCCGCCACTACCGCTGAGATCCAGTAATGGATTCATTCATTTATTAGGTAAATGATTACGCCTCCGCAATTCAAGACACAATGCCGGATGTTCACAGAAGGTAAACTTATGTTTGAAAAAAACGAAAAGGCGGCGCTTTATTATACTACTTAAATTGTGCCCAGTAAAGCCCTGGACAGACATGTGATTTCGATATCATAATATTCCTAATATTATAATATTCGGATATGTCTGTCACCCCCATATCATAATATCAAAACGCAACAACATGATATTTACGTAATATCGAAACACAGCTGATTTTCATAATATTAACGTGATATGAGTAATTTCTAGTGAGAGCAGCGCTATTTTTCGCTAGCGGAAATTATAAAAACTCAAACTTTTGCTCTTTTGAAATATCAAGTTACCTTTAAAATTTTTATATTTGTTTAGTTTTGTATAGTTACTATAGTAACTACTTATTAAAGTAGAATACGAACCTGAAATAAAGAAATATGTGCGAACGCTTAGAAATTTAAATTCCAACTGTCAAAAATACAACTGCCACAGATATCATAATATTATGTCTGTCACTACTTAGTTTATTTTGATATCGTGATCTCAATATTATGATATCGAAATTACATGTCTGTCCAGGGCTTAAGCCAGTAGTAGTTTAGCAATAAACCAGTGCTAGCTCTTGTAGAGGGGGAGTGTAAAATCGTACCGTCAATCGCTGGTGCCTCCTGGATAACCAACCGACGACGGACGTGCCCAGTTCCCGTGCTACCGTACCCGGAACACATCAGTTAAGAAACCCGAAGCAAAGCCTCGGAACGGACGAGAAAAACGGCAACGACTACGGCAACAAAGCCTGGAAATGATTTTCGAAACATGGAACACGCGAAGTATGTACAGAACTGCACCAATTGAGTCACTATTAGACGAAGTCAGCAGATATAAAATAAAATTTCTTGTGCTACAAGAGATCAGATGGATAGGAGACGGGACAATGGAGCTTGGTAACTACAGGATATTCTACAGCTGCGGAAGAGAGCTTCGTAGTACACAAGTCAATTATAGACAGTGTCATGGAACTCAAGGCAATAAGTGAACGACTATGTTCAATACGACACCGAACGAAATTCTTCACCCTTTCAATCATTAACGCCCAAAGGACACTTTCTATAATAAGCTTGAACGCGCATATGACACGGCCCCTTCCAATTACACCAAGATGGTGATAGGAGACCTCAACGCCAAAATTGAAAGAGCGAATTGGCATAGACCGACCATTGGAAAGGAAAGTCTCCACGAAACGACAACGGTCAGCGTGTTATCGATTTTGCAATGAGAAAACATATGATGTCAGCCTAACATATTTTCCAAGACAGGACATTCACAAATATACAATCAAATAGACCGTATACTCATAGACAGAAGGGCAGCCTCCAGTATCTCCAAGTAAGAACCTGCAGAGCTGCAAATTGGGAATCGGTCCACTTCCTAGATAAAGTTAGATTCAGATGTCGGCTGACCACTCAAGAAAAAAGAAACAACAAACTAACGTTGATCGCCTCCAAGAACAGACCGTATTGGAGAGATATCAGGCAACTCTAGCAGAAAGGATAGGTCCGAGTCTAAATAACGCGGATACAGTTGAGGGAAAATAGACAAGACTGAAGACGATGGTAGTTTGAAGGGTGCTTCCTAATTTGAGGATTTCCATATAAAAGCTGAGCGAGTGCGTGTCATTCAATCAATACCTTCAACGTTGAATTTACAACATTACATAACATATCCCTAATTTTCCACTTCTTATTAAAGCTTTATTTCAACTCAACGCAAATTGGAGCACTACTGGAAATCAATATGAGAGCTCATCAAGGCGAATCTAACAAGCCAAAACGAGGCTCCACGTTCCACCAGCACATGGTGGATGACCAAAAATCTGTTAAATAAATTAATTCCCCCTAAAAGTTAAGTTCAGTGCTGTGCACGGGATTTAAATCGCTCTTTTTATAACGCATTAAACTAAACTGAGACTCGCTTTTTATCTGGAATTAATAAGATTTTATTTTAATTTAAATTGCCATATTAATTACAGCCGAGTTAAGCCCAAGTCGCGAGCACGACTGCAGCACTTTTTCGAGTCGAGTTTGGGGTATTTTTTACAAGCGGGTAAACACACGGTAAATGACCCAATAAACCTTAAACCGGGCATAAAACCCTTGAATAGCGGCTCTAATTGGCGCAGTCAACACGCCACAGCAAACTTGGAGATTATTTTTTTAAGAAGTTCAGTTTGTTCTTTACGACCGGGAGCTCCAGAACACTTCCACTGCGCTCAACGATTGCGGATTTATTTTCCTATCTTTGTTTTTCGTTTTTAAATTTTTACTTGACTTTAAGCTTATGTGTGTGGGTGTGAGTTCAAGTTTATACATATATGTAAGCTACAGAAAATGTTAAAATTAAGTGGAGTTCTCGTGCTGGCCTTGTTCTTTTGTTATTTTGTAGAAGACATTTTGGGAAATGAAATCCAAACAGAAAGGGTTTTGTCGAGAAAGAAACGATACGTGGCTTTTCCTGAGGGATCATCTCTATCGGTGAGTTGGCGTGTCGGTTTGTGCCTTTTCTTTAAATCAGTATAGCGAATATGAAAAAACAATGTATGAAGGTCTCTGGGTGAAGGTCTCGAATTAATATTTGACTAGTTGGGATGCCCGTTACCGAAATTCGGTCACAAAAACAATAAATATATAAAATTCACGATTCGATTTAAATATTTTTATTTCAAAAAAAAAATTATTCGCAATGGCGAATTTTTAATTACTATGAAACATTTCCATTGTCGCTCCGGAGCATCTAAAATTTCCCAGGATTTTTTTAATCGCATCCATGACGTCTTAAGACTAAACTCATCACGTATAGCAAGACGATAAGAAGCATATTGTAACATTGTTACTTTTGTACGTGGTAAGTTAGCACGTGAAGTAGAATGTAAACTGTGTGCTATATTGACATGCCAACCCCTATCACCATGTGGAAATAATAATGGATAAGCCAAAGGCTCCAAAGAAGGATCAAGAACAGAAACAGAACGAATTTCATTTGTTGTTTTTGAAAAAAACAATCATATTTCGTTCGAAAGGAGGCTCACCATCATCGTTTTTGAAAATAGCAGCAACATCAGTTTGTACAGCATCATTGAAACGACGAATATCAACTTGGTTATTAACTTTTTATAGAAACTTCAGCTGCAATATTCTCAGGTCTTTGACAATATTCATACATGGACCTGAATGAGTGAACAAAAGGATTAATCCGATCTAACTCCAAACCTATTTCACGCATAATATCAATATTGCATTCAATATTCGCATTTCTATTCATTCTATGATTAGCAGCAGTATCTACATCATAGAAATACAATTGTGCATAACATGGAGGTCGGCCATAGCCAGGAATTAAGGCACCAGTTCGGTGATAGAAAATGTTATGGATTTTAAAATGATAAATGCCATTTGCAGTGTCATTTGACAAATTACACTCAGAGCTAGTCATTGCAAAGGCAGCATTATACGAACGAATATTTGCAAAAAAAAATTTAGAACGATTTTTAATACCACTTTCATTCGAAGTTAATCCTTCAAAAAAATTATTGAAAAAGTAATTTTGAGAAAGTGGAGGTAGATTAACTTTGCCTTTATGAAAACACAAAGAAAATGCCTCAGTATTACGTAAAGTTACTTCAGTCAGAAAATGTTTGGCACGACAAAAATGACAACTCATATTAAAAGAACTACACGAAAACGAATCAAAATCAACCGGAATAACATTCAAAGCACATTTAAAAGAATCAGTCAAAATTTCTAAAGGTGCAATGAATCAATTAAAATTTCTAAAGGCATTCGCCAAAAAACGAACGGCAGCCCCTTACACAATACAACTCAATAATACTATACACAAAAGGGTATAAAAAAATACACGCACAAAGTGACCGAGTTTTTTTATGTCAGTTATGCCGCCAAAAATCCACACAAACGCTTGTTTTTCTCTGTTTCTCATTCGCTTCACTGAAACGGCATTTGTGTCAATCGTAGGCTACTCAGCTCTACGTTGATGCTCACAAAAAATTCAAATTTTCCAACGGCTTTTTAAAATTCGAAAAATTAAAATCGCTATAACTTTTTTATTCGTGAATCGATTTCGTTGAAATTCCTTATTACAAAACTATGCCATAAAAAGAACATTTTCTAAAAATTTAAACGAAATCGGTCCACGAATAAAAAAGCCTTAGCGTGTACAAACTTTTTGTTTGCCTATTAATATATAAGATATTCGACAGAGCGGTGACGATTTCGTCATTCAAATTTTGTCTGTTAACAGGTTCAATGCTAATTTAAACTGCGTTTTTTTACACAGTGATCCAGCTCATATCACTAACTTTCAAGTAAACCAACAACAAGAACTTATCCAGAAAATATTTCAAAATCGATGATACGAAAATAGCTTGTGTGCCAACCATATCGAAGACACGCTATTGGAAATCCAGTGCTTTTATAAAATATCGTTCTAGCTCTATTGGATACTGGGCAATGAGAAAAGATGCTAACAGTACATCAGTAATCGTGGCCAGGACATAAAAACGCGGACTAAAAAAAAGAGTTCTGGAATTATTTCCCAAGAATTCAATACCCTGCAGACCTAACAAGCTTTCCTGTGGATTCGAAAGCTTTAGTAAAGTCTAGTCTATGGCTAACTGGATATGAATGGCTGTCGAAGGAGTATGAAAAAGGAGGAGTATGACCAATGATAGCTTGATTCTACTTGCAACGGTACCAGATACAGCGCCTTTGGAACAGTTGCCAGGCATCTATTCAGGTAAGGGCAGCGCGCCCGAACATTATAGCGATTGGATTTGGCTGCTTGGTGCTACCTCATACGTCACCCGGTTTGGTTACCGGCTAATGAAGAAGTAGGACCCGGAACGTCATCGGGTATCAGCCTTTGAAATATATAAAGCAACGTGGTATTGGGTCTTATTCGCCCAACGGACATTCTATCTCATCATTCTGCCCAAGAAATCATATATTACTATTCTGATTGTCATGAATGTAACGAATTTACATGGCGGAATTTCTAGAACGCTTACACCAACCCACTTTATTGAAGAGATGCGTTAGCAGCTCTAACTATAACTGGGAATTTTTTGGACGTCAACGCAAAACAATTATGTTCTGTTAGCAAATAGCGAGGTCGTTACACTACTATAAACGAAGCAGCTCAACAGACGCTAGAACGCTAAATACAGTCCATCTTCATGACGCAGCCCACAACGTTTGTTTTACTGGTCAAGATAGAGAGTAGAGGACGTGCTGCTAAATATGCCTTTCCAATCGGACCAAGCTAAAAATTCTGCTACAACTACTGTATCCCCTAGCAGTAAATTGAGGAGATTTACCCCGCCGAGAGGATATAAAAAAGAGCTGCTGAACGAAAACGAGAGCATCAGACATGTACCAGAACCCCGTCTACAACATAACGATGACACCAGAGAAACAAATGTACCCGCACTGGAAGAAGTACAAAGTTCCATACGATCATTAAAAAACAATAAATCTCCAGGAATTGATAACATCCCAGCAGAGTTGATGAAACAAGGAGGCGAATCGCTCTCAGCAGCTATACACAAATTACTATGCTGCATATGGAGGAATGAAAAAATGCCTGAAGAATGGGAGCAAAGCATTATCTGCCCAATACACAAGAAAGGGGACAGATTAAACTGTGAAAACTATAGAGGCATATCTCTTTTAAGCACAGTATATAAAATAATGACCAATATAATTAAGACCAGACTGGAACCTTACGCAGAAGCTGCAATAAGTGAATACCAAGCTGGATTCAGAAGAAATAGGTCAACAATGGATCAACTTTTCACAATAAGGCAAATCCTCCGAAAGTGCTGGGAATACAACATTGACGTGTATCAACTTTTCATCGACTTTAAACAAGCATACGACAGCATCGACAGGGAGCAAATGTATGCAACAATGCTGGACCTAAACATCCCCATGAAGATAATAAAATTAAAAAAAATGACAATGGAAAGTACAAGATGTGCAGTCAGAATACAAGGAGAATTGACGGAATCCTTCCCAGTCAAGCAAGGCTTAAAGCAGGGCGATGGGCTGGCACCCATGCTATTTAATCTCTGCCTAGAAGGAGTAATTCGCAAAGTTAACATTGATGCGAACGCAACCCTGCTTAACAAATCCAAACAGTTGGCAGGATATGCCGACGATATAAACTGCCTTGCAAGATCACTGTCATATCTTAGAGAAATATTTACAGAATTAGAAGATGGAGCAAAACATATAGGGCTGCAAATAAACGCAAAGAAGAGTAAGATTCTAATTCAGTCAAGGGTGGAAAGAAGAAGAAGAAACCACAATACCACCTGGGGGGAATATAACTTTGAACGGGTAAACCAATTTAACTACCTGGGGTCCACAGTCAGCGAAGACAACGATGAAACGATAGACGTACAAAGAAGAATAAACGCCGCGAACAGAACATACTTCTCACTACTGCCAGTAATGAAATCCAGAGACATCCACAGAAAAACTAAAATAAGAATCTACAAAACCATCATACGTACAGTAGCTACCTATGGATATGAAGCTTGGAGTATCTCCCAGAAATCCGCAGACAAGCTGGATCTATTTGAGAGGAAGATTCTCCGAAGGATATACGGCCCAATCAATGAAGACAGTGCATGGAGAATACTCTACAATCACGAATTGTACGACTTATACAAAGAATGTAAACTTTCGACCCATGCCAAACTACTACGTTTACGTTGGGCCGGCCATGTCCAAAGAATGGATGACTCAAGGATACCAAAAAAAGCCCTGTATCTACTACCAGATGGCAAAAGACCAGTTGGCAAACCACGGTTAAGGTGGGAAGATAATGTTAAGGCCGATGCAGCAAAACTGCTCAACACAAGAAACTGGAGACAAGCTGTGGAGCAGAGAGACGTCTGGAGGAAGAAGCTGATGGAGGCCAAGGCTCGAATTGGGCTGTAGAGCCATCGAAGAAGAAGAAGTTGTTTTTTGAAAAAGACAATTTCTCACATTTCTTACTAGAAAAATGTTAGTGAAAAATATAGACTAGCAAAAACCCGCATACGTTCCAACTAAGAAAAAAAATGATGTGTCAATAGTCCGGTGTTAGAAAGTGGTATAATGAAACAAAGAAGAAATCTGCAAAACATGATTTTGGGTGCATAAAAAAATTTAGATTTGCTACCTACAACTGTTTTTAAAATTTGAGGTTGAGCTTTATTTATCGGAAAAATTTTATACAACGTGCACAACAGACACCTAGCCAATTATATTAAGAATACGTTTTGCAGGCGTAGATTTTGACGTTTCCAGGTAATTGGCACCCTGTGCAGAAGTTGCCCTATGGCGACCTCCACATTTTTCTCCCCAAAAAAGCTCTAAAAAAGGTCATCAATTTTGCCAAATTGCTACTGTGCAGCCCAAAAATTCACAATTTAGCACCCTTAAAAATCAAATAACTACATTCCGGCTCCTACACCCACCGAGGAGAATAGTACTGAATCCTGAGTTTTGAGATTGCACTCTCATATTTTATTTCAAATGACGATTTTCAATCTGTTCCTAAATTAGTGGTCATTTTAGACGCATTAATTTCATCGATCCTCGTATCTGTCGGGACAACTGGCAACGTTTGCCCGAAATCTATGCCAATGAAACAATTACTTCTCAGAATAATTGGTTTTTACTTCTTCAATCTTGCATTGTTCTGGTAACGGCTTTAATATATTTTATTTGCCATGGTGCATTCATCCCAGGCAACGAACATATAGTCCTAACCTTGGTTTTGAGACTAGTTCAAAATATGCTGCACGTCGGATTTTCAAGATGATCTTCTTCGATCGATAGCTTAAGCATAGATTGAGCTATTTTTCTTTATATGAGTAACGTTGCCCAAATCTCTGCTTATGACCCTGCTATGGTAACCCCTTTATCTGCACGTTTTTTGGCCAATATAAGATTAATTAAGAAAGTCATGCCAGTGCCTCCTGGTGAGCCTTAAAAACGCACCCGTATTGACACTTTTTTTTTTGTGGTAAGATGAAGCTTAGGAGTGACCTTTGTACTACTAGTCCGTCATGTCTTACAAGTCATGGTGAAATGTATAATAGCTTGATCTGAAGGAAAGATGAAATAGGATAGGTTAGGGGTCTGGAGGGTGCATGAGTAGATGTCGATGAACCTTGCGTTTGCACTCTGAGATGTTATATTAGCTCGGAAACACCGACTGCGGAACAGAGTTCCACAATCGAGTTGTTCTATTTAAAAACGAACTGGTAAACCGTAATGTGCGTGAAGGGGGGCTGCAGGGTGAAGTGGTGAGCCGAGTTGGCTAGACTTGTGTTGCGGGAAAAAAATTGCCGTGTAGGCGGAGGTTTTTAATTTCAGTGGAGCAGTCGCTATGATAATAGCGGTAAAACTTGCTGAGTGCTGCTACATTCCTACGGTGGCTTAAAGGATCGATGCAAAGGGTGCTATCGCCAATGAGTTTGATGGCGCGGTTTTGCACCTTGTCTAGCCAAGCCAAGGTGGTTTTAGGGGCACCCGCTCAGATATACGAGTTGTATTCAAGGCGTGGCCGAATGTAGGACTTGTAGATTGTAGACAAGGCAGCTGGATGAAGGAGAAACTTACATCTCTTAAGGAAACCGAGGCATTGTTACCCTTGTTTGGTGGTGGAGATGGCAAACCATAATGCACCTTATTATTTCTGCCATTTGAAGAAACAATATCTCACAGTGAAAGCATATTATTCGCGTAGACTGTAAAATTATATCCGTCCTGACCATAAACAAATATTAAGAGATATTGCAGTGTATCGTATTATATGTGAGTATCTGTGATCCGTTGTAATTTGTTGTCCTATCTAATAAGTATTTTGTCCCGGTTATCACATGGTTGATTTACCAATAGGTAATTGGATTCTACTTATAATACCCTTTCCTTTGATACCCATGTCGTAGGAAAGGTGTAGGAGCACAATAGCGAACTTCGGCCGCCATTTTGAAACCGCCATTTTGATTTATTTCAAAATACCAAGATTGCATTTTCATGCGAACTACACTTATGTGCAAAATTTTAAGTTGATCGGTTATATGGACTAAAGTCAAAATTAAGTTGCAAGATTTGTCTACATACATAACTACATACATACACACAGATCAACGAAAAATAAAGCGTATACAAATAGCATAAAACATACCCGCAAAAATACTGAATCTTCCAGTTAAAGTCCCATCCCAATCGGATTAGCCATTTCCGAGATTAGCCCGGACAAACAGACAGACAGACAGACATACAGCCATACAGGCAGACAAAACTTTTAAAAATACTTGATTTTGTTTTAATATCATGACCATATGAACTTACAAAAACACAATTATTTTGAAATCACACTAATTCCATAATATCTTACTAATATTATAAACGTGAATGTTTGTATGTATGTTTGTTACTCTTTCACGCAAAAACTATTGAATGGATTTTAATGAAACTTTACAATAATATAGCTCATATATCAGAATAACATATAGGCTATAATTGAAGGGTTGTAAGTCTAAAGGGTCTAAGTGCCAAAAAATCAAAAGTCAATATTTTTACGAAAATACAATCTACGTGGCAAGCCTAATAATATCCAAATGGGTCAAGGTGCCTGTTTCTTTTAAAATTTTACTTACACACAAAAAAAATTGTGGCGGGCCGTAAGTGCCAACGTGTTTTTTATTATGTTTTTTGTTATATCTCCAAATAATAAAATTGGCACTTAGACCCTTTAGACTTACAACCCTTCAATTTATAAAAAAATTCAAAATGGCCGTGCCAATATGGCCGACGAATTTGCCAATTGTGTTCCGATTCCAATGAAAATCGAAATCTGGGGGATTTTAAGGTTGCAAATAACGAATTTATGATCAAAACTTATAAATTCAAAATGGCCGCGCCAATATGGCCGACCAATTTTTCCAATTGTATTCCGATTGCAACGAAAATCGGTATCTGGGGGCTTTTACGGCAAACAACGAATTTATGTTCAAAGCTTATAAATTCAAAATTGCGGGTCCAATATGACGCAC